>CABHPP010001219.1:15329-89817 GCA_902168425.1 Peromyscus attwateri | reverse complement strand
TTTATTTTGATTTTTATGTAGTTTAGTCTCATTTGAAATGTGACTATTAGTCTTATCTCCATGTAAAAGTGCTTGAACTTGGTACTTCTACACCTTAATGTGTCTACCTCCCTTATTTTCTTTTAGAATTTTTTTTCCATTTCCATTTCTGTTTCTTCCTTTTTGTCTGAACCTTTTTTTTCTACTCATCTGTCCAACTCTCCATCTTTCCTTGCAGATTGATTCAACTACAAAATTAAACTTCCGTACCATCTGTTTCTCATCAGTAAGCAGGAGCACACATCTTACTGAGTGTATTGTTAAATGACTATTTGTTTTTCTTTGCATGTTGTAATACCACATAGGAGAAATCCAAAGCATAACTATTAAAACCTGTGGAATTCACTGAATGTCACCAGAAAGCATAATCCCTTACATGTAAAAAATTATGCTACTCCCAATATGTAAATTTTGTGACAGAATAATTACCTCAATTGCATAAGTTTGACTTTTATGATGTTATGTCTAATTATTCTCTAAGAAAGAAACTGCATGATTAAAGATACAATGGTTCTAAAATTAAATTGTGAGTCACTTTTCATGTGGAGTTCTATTTTGATTTAATATCCTTATTTCCATGAAGACATAGGTGCATGCACTTGATAAACTTAATGGCTAAATTTATATTTAACTTAGGATTTTCTAAAGCTTTTAAAACAGTTTATTTGTTATCATGAGTGAGTATGTGGCACAAGCCAACCACAGTGCATGCATGGAGGTTAGAAGATTTGAGGGAGGGGATTTTCTTTCCCAACATAGGGATTTCGATGATGGACCTTGCAAACAAATATCCTAACCTGCTGAATCATCTTGCCAGCCAGGCCTGCATTTTTTTAAGTGCACCCTGTAGGTCTAAACTATTTTGGAATTTTTTATGCAGTAGGTGACTAATAAGTGCATAATTGCTGTGGTACTTCCCTTCAAAGTTAAAAAAAATGAGAATGTCATGATAAAAGTAAATTATAAATCAAATGTAGAGGCAGTGGAGATGGTAAGTTGTCTAATTGAGCAAGATGAGGATCTGAGTAGAGTTCCTCAACATCCTTATAAAACTCTGTCTTGTCATGTACCTACAACCCTCAGCCCTGTAGAGAGTGGAAAGGGGAGAACTATCAAGGTTTACCACCAGTTTAGATCCAGGTGCCATGGCAGGTCCTTTCTCAAAGAAATAAAGTGGAGTGATAGAGTAAGACACTCTATGCTATTTGTGCACACAGGTGGGGTCCCCTGCACACATATGCACATACAACACACACACACACACACACACACACACACACACATGCATACGCATACACGCATGCACACATGCTCTATATACATATACATAAGCATACAAAATGTTTTTAAAAAATGTATTTTCCTATATTCTAGTTTATTTACTATTTCAAAAACTAGCACAATGGCTTCCGAGAAACACTATAATCATGTTTATCTGACGCCAAAAAATAACTCTACCAAGTATATCTACTCATCTGCAACAGTCAGTTATTGTGAATCTAATTGCAGAAAGGAAGACCCTGATTGTCATAGATGGCCTGAGTTTTGCTGAGTTATTTTTGCTGAAACAAGCTCAGTTTTAATAACTTTCTCTCTATTTTACAGCCTGACCTTGTCCCAACATTGGAAAAAAAATCTATCTTCAATTTACATATAATTTATACAAAAATAGTGAAATATTTTAAAAAAAATATTCGACATATTACCTGATACTTCTATATAATACAATGCATATTATGAAAGACACTGACTGACCAACTGTACTAGCTGGTATTATTCAAAAAAAGTGATCAATAATGTAGTTTGTACTTTACTATAGATATTTTATAAAAAAGAGTAGTAAAGTGTAATGTTTATCTCTAAAGTTCTTTAAAAGTTATGACATACATATTATCACTGGGGAGACAAGGAAAATATACAATAAAGAAAATATTCCAGTGCAGAATTAATATTGTTTCAGTATTAAAATGAGATGAGGGTGATAGAAACATGTTACAGAACTAAAAGTCATCCTGTTTAGTTTTGAAGCATCCTTAGTCATCATAACTTCTGGCTCATTTCATTTTCAACTCTGCTATTTCATTTCTTAGGTTATGTTGCCTGTAACTTGGGAGGTGAACTTTGAAGACAGTGATTACAGTCCTAGCTCACTTCATCCTCCTAAAATTACTGTAATTATGCTTCTCATAAGATATTCTGTGATTTTAACGGTTGAGCAAACTTAGAGATATACCTTTATATATATACATACATGATTTTTCGGATTAAAATGTGATGATATTTTATTTGTGCATTAATAAATAAAGCTTGCATGGAGATCAGAGGAAAAAGTCAGCTGTTATAAGTAAAAAGTAGTCATCAATGGTAGCACATGCCTTTAATGCTATCACTTGTCAGGCAGGGATCTGTCTGGATCTCTGTGAGTTCAAGGCCACATTGGAAACAGAGCCAGGTGTGGTGGCACATTCCTTAAATTCCAACACTAGTTAACCATGGAGGGCTGGAAGTCTATACAGACAGACAGGAAGTGACAGAGCTTGGCAGGAAGAGGAAGTGATGTAGATGGACAGAGAGAGCAAATCAGATGGCAGAACAGTAAGGCATATAGGCATGGGTAGACAGGAAGTATCTTGTATTTGGAAGCTGAGGTATGGGTGAGGTGAGGTTAGCTTGTGGCTGTTCCTATTCCTCTGATCTCTCTCAGGCTTTAACCCCAATATATGACTCCATTTTTATTTAATAAGACCATTTTAGCAATTCATCTACATATATATGCATATATAATGCAATTTACATAATTTCCAATAAATTATAAGAGTTCAAGTGAGCAGAAACAGTGTTTTAAGGGCATATAAACTTCCACTTTTAAGTGGGTTTCTGGGATTGAACTGAGGCTGTCATGAATGCACATCAAGCAAGTTGCCTCTTGAGTATTCTCACCAGCCCAACTTCCACGTTTGACTTTTGATACTGAGGTTAAAAAACCAATGTAGTAAAGTTAAGCAATGTAATCTGAAGACACTCTGGAGTGCTTGAAATTCATTGTACAAATTGAGTACTAGCAAAGTGAAAATTAAGCTGTGAGAATGATAGTCAGCTAGAGAATTTTAATAATTGTTTTTCATGTATAGCTTTCTGATAATACAAGGTTTGCTGATATGACACACTCATTTTATTGTAATTTAATTGACTGTGTTCAGTACTATAGAATAGAATACAAGCCAAAGCTGGAAAGAGCCTCTGCCTGGTTCATGGTAAGCTGTGTTCCACAACAGGAGACACTTTCCCAGAAACTTTTCTAACCATACATTGACTAAAAAAAGCCAGGAACTTACCCAAACTGCCCATTTCGGAATTTAGAGATCAAATGAGTGGTTTCAAAAATATTTTCTCTGCAGCTTATAGGAAAAGAAATTTGGCCACCAAGCCAGCCACAACAACCTCCACCTATAGTCTATCATGCCTGCAAGGTGTGCTGGTATAATGGCAGCACAGATCATGTGGGCATACCCAACCAATATTTGATTTAACTTGAAGCCCATCCCATGAGAGAGATCCCATGCTCTATCCTTCCTAGATGGCCAGGAGCAAGAGACTGGATAACCTAAAGACCTAGGGTAGAATCAAATGTGACTGGAAAAAAAATCAATGAAATGTTTCCTAATGATATTCTGCAATAGTCAGACATCAATGCCTTGTTCATCTATCATCACAGAGGCTTCCTCCAGGAGCAACAGGAGTGGGTGCAGAGACACACAGCCAGACATTATGTGAGGGGAGAGAGGGAGAGGATGAGGGAGAGGGAGAGGGAACAGGGGGCGGGGGGGGGGGGAGAGAGAGAGAGAGAGAGAGACTCTAAATTGTAGGTCTCCATACAGTCCCTCCCCTTGGAGATCAGGGAATCCAGGTTAAGAGGGGGAGGAAAGATTGCAGAAGCCAGAGGACATGGAGCACACCAGGAGAACATGCCTCACTGAATCAACTGAATGGGACTCATAGAGACCTGCATGGGCCTTTACCAGATAATCTTTGTATTTTATGGCTGCTGGTTTGGTTCTATTGTGAGAATCCTAACAGTGAGAAAGGGTGTGTTTTTGACGCTTTTGCCTGCTCTTGAGACTCTTTTCCTCCTATTTGGTTGCTTTGTCCAGCCTCCCTGTGAGGGTTTTCAGCTTGTCTTATTGTATCTTGCTTTGTCTTGTATGGCTGTTGTGTCTTGGAGGCCTGCTTTTTTCTGAAGAGGAAATTAAGGGGCTTTGGATCTGTGGGTGAGGGGAGATGGGTTTGCTAGGAGGAGTGGATCAAGATGAAACTATGGTTGTGATATATTGTATGTGAGAGAGGATTCTACTTCCAGACACAGAGAGAGAGAGAGAGAGAGAGAGAGAGAGAGAGAGAGAGAGAGAGAGAGAGAGAGAGAGAGAGAGAGAGAGGAAAGAGAAGAAAAAGATGCTTTCCTTAAATGAAGGAATGAAGATTTGAAAAACATTTTGATTTTTCTTTGTTGGTTAACCCTATCAGTAAGAACCACGGAATTCTATTCATTAAAATGAATTTATTGAACACTTAATTGATCAGAATGGTATGAGCTACACGGAAAAGAGGCTGACTTCAAAACAGGCAGCACTGGAACATATGTAAATACTGTGGTAGAAGTACAATGAAGTGAGGAATTAAACTGTTTAATTTAGACCTTCATGGTCAGAAAAAGCAAGGCAGAAGGACAGGCAGATGGGCATAACAAACAAAAACATGTTTTCAAAATGGGAAAGCACGTAAATGTAAGTAAGAACAAAAGTCGTGTGTCTTGATTATGAAGCAATTAAAATCTGCATATAACTGAAAGTTTATCATCTGAGAGCATCATTTCCTTTTAATTCATTATCTGTGAATCTCCTTTGCCTCAATTCTTTCTCATTACATTTTTACTTCAATTCCTACTTAAGAAACTAAAATAGGACATGTTCCTTGATGTCCTTTGGTGTTTTCAGATTCCTAAAATATTTAGTATTTATATTTCTTTAAATGTGTTTGTTCTCTTGAATACTTTTCATGTTTTATGGTGGTCAAATTTAGAATCCTTTCTTCTAGCATTTTAGATTGCACAGTGCATTATTATCATGGCTCAAAGGCCGTTGCAATAGCACATCAGACTTCCTTGTTCCTGATTTTTAACTTTGACCTTGGGGATCGGTTCTTCCCTCTCTCTCCAGCCACTCTAGTCACCTCAGCCACTAGTAACTGCCATTTGACTGGAAACCTTCGTAAGTTCAACTTGGTTAGTTTACCAGGTCTACAGTCGTGCTATTTTTATCTGTGTCTGGTTTATTTTACTTCACATGATGAATAACTGTTTTCCAGTTCCACTTATGTCTTAACAAATGTCAACTTTTATTCTTTTTCAAAGCTAAACACTTTTCCATTATGCACATGTTCCATGTGTCCTAGATTTATTTCTGGTACTATAATAAAATGTTTAGGAAAAAACAACTTAGGGAATAGAGTTTATCTTAGTCTAAATCTTTCAGGTTATAGTCCATCATTTCAAGGAAGTCACAGTGACAGGGGATGGAAGCAGTCATCCCCTAGTGATATCATATCAAAAATCAGAAGCAGGGAGAAATAAATACATAAATGCTCACTTGCTTGCTTTCCAATGTTCAGTTGGATTTCCCCACATTTAAACAACCCAAGAACTCCTGCACAACTCATGGTATTGTTTCACAAATTGCTGGGTCTTTCTTAACTATTAACTTAGAAAGTTTCTCATAGACATGTCCATAGGCTAACCCAATGCTGACAAGGCTTCCTTGATATTATTCTTAGGTGATTCTAGACTGTGCCAGGTTGCTGACAAAAAAACTTACCATCACATCATGTTTATCTGCTTACTCGTCAAGTGATGGGCAGTGGTGGTTTTTAATTCATGGATATCATTTATGTTGCTACAATCAAGAGTTTACTTTTTGAAAACAGAGTTTTTATTATCAAACATTAATTCACAAAAGTTTGAATTCTATATATTTTTGTGTTCTTAACCAAAGCATCTTCATAGACAATAATTCTTGTCATAATCAAGCCATGATCAAACATGCAAAATACAGGCTAAAATTGCACTGTATTATTTTATTATTGTCCAAATAGAAATCTCTAGACGCATCCCAGCTGATACAGATTCAGAGTATTTTTGACAGTTCTTATTTTTTCAATGTAATAAGTACAAATTTTCTTTACTATAATTGGCATATGTGTATGTTTTGCAAGTAATATGTCACAAATGAAATGTGTGCACATATGTTATCCAGAACATTTTTCAATGTTTCGTATACCATTGCTTTGTCAATAGATATTTCCTGACCACATGTGTGTACCTACATTTCAAAAGCTCTGTTGAGTTGCAAAAAGTTGAGGTAAGTGGTATCACATTCATCAATTAAGGCAATAAGTCAAGATGATTGTTCTTCAACTAAGCATTATTTTATCATTTAGCTTAATATTAAAAGTAGAAAGTTAAGATTGGAAAAGTGACTGACTTGCTAATATTATTAGTTAATGTATACCAATATTAATGGAAAGGGTCTCCAGAAGAGTTTTGCATTGGAAGGGTAGGAGCTGAGGCTCCTTCCTGCTGACCATTGTTGACCAGTCAAGTATAATCAGTACTTGGTGAGACAGGAAGGTTTTCACACCAGCGTGAGTTGCTAGCACAGAGAGTTCTCTTTCAAAAGGAATGAAGACTTTCAGGAATAAGACTATCATGTGGAGATAAATCATATCACACTCATGGGAATGGATATTTAACGTACTCTAGATTGTTATCACTGTGTCTTATTTAATAATCAAATTTATTTAAATTTCTGCCTCCATACTATTTCAAATATTTTGTTTTGGGGAGTTGCACACAAAAGGGATATATGAAGCTAATTAATGAGTCTTGGCCAAGTGAAGTATAGGATGAAATGCTGAATAAGTGCTAGGATTGATTCCTTAAAAATAGCAAAGGATAGAGCAGGTAAAAGAAGGGAGAGGGAGGTGAGGAAGAAAGAGGGGGCTATAAAATATGTGATTTCCATTTGTGAGTTTAATGTCAAAAACTCAAAGCAGTCAAATCTTAGAAGGAACTGTGATTCTCAATCAATGCTGAGATTTCAGTTCTCTGGAATTTGAAAGTGATTAGTAGACCATTTGTCTGTGGTAATATACTCCATCAATGCAGGGTTTTAAATGAGGTAGGGACGTGAATAAACCAATGATCATGTCTATAAGAAATGGCAATAAGTGTGATTAATGGTATATGTATTATATTATCAAAAATTACCTATGCAAATTTTGCAATGAGTTCCCAATTTAAACAATCATAGATAATCCTGCAGTAATTATACTTATCAAATTATTTCCCATTGACCAGACACCTTAAGGAATTTGTCATACTCAGATAAAAATTCTACAACAAAGTACCATGGACTGAGTAGAGAAATTACTGGGGTTCCTAACTTAGAAAATTTTAGTTTGTGGTGCCAGCATGGTCACTTTATTTGATAGGTTCTTTTGTAGCATACACATGGTTCACTTTTCATTGCATCCACACTTGCCAGAAAAATACCGACCCAACTCATTGTTTTTTCTCTAAAAACACTAATGAAATTTTTGAAGATACCCTGTTCACTAATTTATTCACAAAAGTTCTGTCCCAAACACCATCACATTGGATTTTGGGTTGATGGTTTTAATATATGAATTTGAGAAGGAACAACAGACCCGTTTGTTGTATATTTAAATGTTTTGAATGTTTGCATTATTTCACTGAGGAGGGCGGTAAGGTACATAGGGTCATGGCAAGCATAGATAAACTGATATTCTGAGGGAAATGACCTGACTCCTCAAAGAATTTGCTGAGGTTGATGTGAGCAACAGAGATAAAATAAAATAGAAGCAAAAAGTGCTAGTTAGAAAAAAATCAGCATGTAAATTACCATTAATATATAATGATTGATAGATTCTAGAGAAAAATGTTTAATAATTGTCAAAGTAAATAATATAGCATAGTTATTATTGAGGAGGTTCTAGGGACATGGAGATTGTGTAGGTCCCAGTTAAGGAATTTGAAAGTTACCAACTGAGAACACCACAGAATGAACTATCCAAAGTCCATTGATTTAATAAGTGTTTTGGTTTGTAAGTGAATTATAGTAATTTCTTGCACATTTTTTGGAAATCAATTGTATAAAAAATTATGTATCTGCTTCTAGATACAGTGTGTAAATAAAAGTTTCATTCACAACAAAAAAAGAAATTATGTTATAAATGAACATATTTTAATTAAGTAAATAAATTAGAAAGACTCCTGATACTTAATTTGAAGGGTGTCTTGTAAATAGCTGCATTAAATGAAGAAGGAATAGTGAACAAACTCGCATAATAATCTAGATTTCAGATAATGAAATTTCACACCAAGTCACTGTGAATCCCCAAAAGAAAGGAGAGAGCAGAGTCAAGAAAATGTTAATGAAAATTTGTGGATCTTTATTTCTAATTAGATGTTAGTTTCAGCTCAGTCTTGAGGAATAATTCAGTTTAACTATCTTTACTAATAGAAGACCTACTTTGTGTTTTCAGGTGGTAGACTGAACTCTAAAGTACATTTGTCCAATTTTATCTCTTGTGCAACTTTTTCTCTAATACTGGAAGCATTTGTTCTAGTAACGTAGAGAATTCACCAGTGATTTCTTCTCAGGGCAGATTGTTGACAGAATTTTTAACAACCAAGTTTAACAGTCAGTTAAACACTATGCTATTTTATTAAAATAAAAAAAAAACCCAAAACATCAAGGTACCTATCAATGACATCAGATCCCATAAAATTGTCAATAATTTACACATTTTCCTTTGTCCTATTCTGCCCCCAATTGTTACTCTCTTCTTTTGGAGTCTTTTCTCTGGTTACAGTTGTTACTTATTCTTCTTCACAGCATGTTTACATTAACATTCATCTGAGCAACAGATATGCACTGTTTCATTCACTAAGGAAGTCCTCACCAATCGCTGGATATTTAATGGAGTCACTTATTATTTGGTGATAGGCTAGGTATAAAATATGCATAAATGAATAACATGACACCTGTTATAAAACAATGTCTTTGTAAAGACAGTTGAATAAAAAACAATGACAAAATACATGTGAATATTTGCTGACTATAGTGCTCATTATTATGTCAAAAGGACTCAAGATAGATATCAGTATAAAGGAAGAAATACTGAAATTTTATCCCCAAGTGGCCAATGTTAGCAATATAATACAATGGGAGACACTAGGTGTAGATCTTAACAGCTTCATGATTTATTTGATTCAAGACCTGGAAAGGAACGTATCTACTACTTTCTGATTGTTTCTTCCAAAAAGGAAAGTCAAGAGAAGCAAATTCTAATGTCTTTATTTGTTAGAACTTGCTCAAATATTTAAAGGAATGTAATACCTAGGCCTGACCTATAATGGAGAAGTTCACAACATGCAAAATATTAAGTCACTTTTTATTCCTATTGTTTGGAAAGTGATTGAGACAGCTACAGGTGAGTCACATTCATATAACCTTGAACAACTTCCTATCTCACATAACTGGCTTCTCTCTACTCAGGACTAATTCGGTACCTTGAAATGAATGACTGGACTTGAGCTAATGTATGACCCTTTGGTTAATGAACATTCAGATCCCTCAAGGCCTGGAACAAATCTGACAGTTGTCAGAGTGCTATGCTTTTTAAATCCTATTAACTGACATCATAACTTCCCCCAGACTTTAATACCATTATTGGCGACTTCTCTGCCAAGGCATTATTCATTGGCAATCAAAATTTGGAGGATTGCTTCCCTAGGGAAAATATCTCTTTGAATAGTTGGCAGTATGATATGAAAATAATCACTCAAGGTCATTTTCAAATTACAACATAGAGCTGCTCATGCTGATGTCAGTTTTTCTGATGACAAGAGAAAATTTAAGTCCCATCTATTTCAACTAGATTGTGTTCTGATAATTATGATGTCCTCTTCTAAGGTCTAAAATTGAGAATATTTTTAAATTTTAAATTATAAATTATTAATACATACAACTTAATTCTGACATAAAAGAAATTTGTGTACCTATGTCTGTGACTAAGCTGACAAAATCACTACACTATATTTTGTGTCTTTGTTTAATATATACTTTAAATTTTTGAGTTAATTACAATTAAAAAAACAAAATATAACAATTGCATATTTTAAGTACCATGCAGTACCAATGTATTTTGTCACAGTTATATATTGCACAGTGTTTACATGAGATTTAACACATCTATGAAGATTTTGCACATCTTGTACATAAGTTTAATATTTATTTACCCTGAAATATAAAACACTGACCACTTTCCAGAATACATTTCCAGAACACTGAAAATGTATTGTTTAATCACATTGCAATTTTATGTTTTTTTCTCTATTTGTAGATTTATATACATACTAACAAATGTGTGTTTATTCAAATTTAAGTTAAATGTTTACATACAGTAAACCTCAAAGGTGTATTTTTTAAACAAACATGTATGCAATATTATAAGCCTCCATTGAAGATTTCATATTTAACTTGATATTGGCACTTTTGCATTTTTCTTATCTTTAAATGTAAAATAAGTATGCCAAGGTGGCTTTGGAAAAGCCAACAAGGAATATAAATTCTTATCACCTTTCATCCCCAAACCTACTGGAATGTAAGCTAGTAGTTCCTCTTTTATTTGCCTTCTCCTTTAACACTAGAAATTGGACATCTCTTTTCCCAACAATATAAACTGTGTGTTTACTGTGAGACTATTGTGACCATTTCCCTTTGGAATTGTTCATATTTTTATTGCTAAACTGTGATACTACAGCTTAAGGTTTAAACTGATTATTTTTTCACTTGGGTCTTTACTCGTGTGTCTGACCTGCGGATACTCATTGATCTAGATTGATTTAGATAAAGTAAGTAGATAGAATGAGGAATGAATAATCTGTATAACTCCAGGGTTACTGGGTTTCACTTTTAGGGACCTTTCCAGAAAGCCTAAACTCTATCTGGCATTTGTTAGCCATCTTTCTTCACTTTTGTGCCAAAGAGTTTAGAACAGTAAAAGTATGAGTAATGTGATTCACATTGCCTAGAACTGTGAAATTGTGAACTAGTGATGATATTATTAATAACAGCAACACACAAAGCACATACATGAACACAAACAAAAAAAATCTCATACACATTATTTATACAATATTTTTATAGTATTATACTATATGTGTTATATATAAAAATTACCTTTCAACAAAACATTAATGATAGACAACATTTAAAATACCTTCTTTGACCAAAACATGATAATGCCATCTCTTTGTTATCAGTTTTCTGTGGTGCTAAGGTTTGACACATGCTAAGCAAGGCTCAATCCCACAGCTACAGTACAATCCAAACAATATAATCCTTAGAATGAAAAAAAATTATCATTAGTAAAACAAAGAAATGCTTTTACATACAATATATCTATATATGGAAAGCCTACAGCAGACACCATTTTTAATTTTCATGGGACATAATAAAATAGAAAATGAAACATGTTGACTAAGATGTGGAGAAGCTATAAGTAATAATCTTAGCTGTTGATGGGAATGTTAACTGGTAGCATTTGGTACCACTAGTGGCTTCCCAACAAACCTAAATGTTCTGACATACAATACAGCTAATTTCATTTAGTCATATGTAAAAAATATTGAAAGTAGAGACTTGAAAACAGAACTCTCTCTTCTAGTGTTTACACCAGCTAGAGACATAATAGATAATATATATATATATATATATATATATATATATATATATATATGTGTGTGTGTGTGTGTATGTGTGTGTGTGTGTGTGTGTGTATGTATATATATCAATCCAACTCTTAATCTTCAAATGTATAGATAAACTGTGTGATTCACCCTTAAAATGTCTGCAGCAGTCAACAGTAGACATTAATCTTGAAGAAATCAACATAGGTGAATAAACCTAGCACAAAAAAAGACAAATAACACACAGTTCCATGTAAACGAGCGTTGGTTAGCAGCAGCTGGCAGCTGTTGTTTAATGAATATAGAATTCCAATAATTCAAGATGAGAAGAATTGTATTTTGTGAGATATATAGCATAACCGAGTCTGGAATTTGGTAGTGAATGAATTTGAAATAAAAATGAATCAACTATAATAGAAAATAAGTAATCAATATTACATAGAAATGAGTGTTATCAGAAACGACAGCAAATTTGTTAGTCACATAGAAAATTAACTATGTTCCTTAGTTTTAGTTTGAATAAATGCCAAATTATATTTTTCCTGATATTTTAAAAACTTAAAACATGTCTGTGTATGTATTAGCTTGATGTATAAAAGGCATCTTCATATATTTTAATTATATTACTCCAACACTTTAAAAGTTTGAACTATTTACTTAATTATGGAAAATTGTAACTGGAAAGATCTTTTGGATAATATGTATTTATCTTCATTCATTTAGAAGAGTAATAAGGTGAGAATTCTCAATAGCAAATTATAGACTATAGAGCGCAGAGGGGGCAGAGTTGTGTTCAGAGAATGGACTGAATAAAATATCTTATAAAGCCTAAATGCTACACAGTTAGAATACCGTATATGACTCATTTAATCACCTCTGTATATTTTTTCTTTCATATTTTTATTAAGATATTTCCTATTCATTTTACATACCAACCACAGATTCCCCTGTCCTCCCTCCTCCCACCCCCCAATATTTCTCCCCAACCCACCCTCTATTCCCACCTCCTCCAGGCTCTGCTGACTCCCCATGGGAGACCTCACCTCTGTATCTTAATCATGGAATCTTAATTATCTGGCATTTTAGGTCAGATATAGAATATTTTAACAATTAACAATTAGATTTTTGAGAGGAGATTTAGTATATGCAAGGTGCTATAGCCACAAAATATATTTTAAAATTGAATATCAAACACTATCACATTCAAGCACTTTCTTTGAAAATTTCCTTCAAATACAATGGGAATTGTCAAGCACCTCTGTGTCTTTAGATGATTCAGAGGAGTTCCAACCATTATTGAGGTCATAAGACAGGATAATATGGGGATGTTTTAAGATTAAAAAAAAAAAAAACTAAAAATATGCTATCTTTAAATAAATTTGTATAAAGGTAAATAGTTATGATAGGTTTGGGCAACATGACTGATGATTCAGTAATCAACTGAGACATTTTGTTTATGTTTTTTCCAACACTATCTACCTTTAGTGGGACATCTATGTCACCTCTTTCAAGGACAAGGTCAATATTGCAGTAGAGTGTCAGAAAAACCAAAAGACCCCAAGAGGGAATAGAGTACTGTGAAATACTTTCTTCTGGACAGGACATGGCAGGTGCACTTTGAAGAAATCCTGATTAACTACACAGGGTGACACTAAGGCAGCACAAAGAACGAGAACAGGAGAGCAACCTGCTGGGTTGTGGTTCAGCGGGAACAGGAGGGGAGTGAGAGAGGGGAATGTGGGGCCGGAAGGAAGCTAACAAAATGCATCGTGTGCTTGCATGGAATTGTCGAAGACTAACAACAGCAACAAAAGACCAAGGGAGAAAAGTTAAATACTTTCAAGAAACATTAAGAATTACAATTTATGTGCTACTGATATGTAAACTAAGCTACAGTTAAAAGTTATTTCTGTTGTATAACTAGCCTGAGATTAATGGTGATACACTTCATGTGAAATGTAAAATCCCTATATCCAAATAATCTACAAAGAAAGAGTGAAAGTATCATCACGCTTATATTTAAGTATAATATTTACTCCCACCCTCCAGTTCAAAACACTATTTTAATGAGACTCTTTTCTATACCACATAGCCTTTGGGTGAAAGTTTTGGAGGTTTAATGACAATAATAAAATATATTTTTTACATTATATATAAGATAACCTCTATTTTGTAATCAGAAATACTGGTTTCTGTGCCAAGGCTTCTTTGTAAATTAAATCCTATTGATCAGCTAATGGCAATTCCCAGTGCATTACCTAATTTTATCCCATAAAAATATTCATTAAGAAAATATTGAAAATGTCTTTACCTGTCCATATTGTCCAAAGCTGATTTAATGCCAAGTTGAATACATTCCTGTTTGTGTCCTTTGGAGTTGCTTATAACTCTCCACAAAGGTCACTGTTTTTCCATCTAAGCTGGTTAGATAGCTGAATATAGATGGAAAAAAGACTATTTGTCCACAGTCTTCTCCTTGAGCTCATTTTTATTTGCTCTTTAATAGTATGGTTTCCTTCAGCCATGCACACCCAGGTACAGCCCACAGATCAGACATTTCCATAGTTGTCCCATGACCTGACTGTGGCAGGATTCTCTTCTGTTTCTGAGCTGACACTTGCCTTTATATGTAAGAATTATGATCTTAGTTTTCACAGGCTGTGCTTTGTCTTAAGGTGGAAATATGCACTATTCTATCTAATAAAATATATAACCACATCTTTTCTATTAAAATAATTTCTTCTTTTAACCAATTGTCATAGAAAATTTTCTACATAGATACAATTTTTAATCTTCATTTATTTATTGTTCAATGGCACATGATTGCTGTGGAATAGTTACTGTGAAGATGTATTTTTGTGATTGGTGTAGTAAAGAGCTGAATGGCCAGTAGCTAGGCAAAAGAGGATAAGCCGGATTTCTAGGGAGAGAGAGAGTGAAGAGGAGAAATCTAGGTGCATAGATAATGCCTGGGAGATGTCAGGGAGACACTGAAGTTGTCAGACATATAGTACGGAGTAGAGGTAACTGAGCCTCATGGAAGAAGGGAGATTAATAGAAACAGGTTAATGTGAGCTATAAGAGCTAGTTAGGAATAAGTCTAATTTAAAGGCCAAACTTTCATAATTAATAATAATTCTCCATGTTGTTATATGTGGGCTGGCAGTCCCAACAGAAAAGTATTATTACAAATGAATCTCTCTTCCCCAACAAAGTTCTTAATGAAACACCTTACAGGTATAATAATTAAAGGAAAAAAATACATTTCACATAGGAATATTGTTTTCCAAACTGTGTTATAGACTACCCTCATATCAAATAAACTACATAATTTAGAGATTAATCTCTACATTTTATTCTCAATATCAAATTAACTAGACAAAAATCACATAATTCTCTCCCATAATATGCAAAGACCATTTCCTTCTGCTGGTTTATTTTCTCTTAACATTTCAGAGACTTATTTTCCTTATATATTTTAGTCTGTTCATTCAACACCACTCCATTGGCCTTCAATGTTTTTTGCATCAAATTTTAATTGAAACTTGTCTTCTTGTAACTTTTGCATACTTGTGGCAGGCACATTTACTTAGAAAGATCTAAATAATAAATGTTTGAAATCTAACTAGTTGTAAATAGATGAATGTGTTGGTATTCTGAGGTACCTGTGGCAATCAAAGAAAGAGCATCATTCCAAAATGTAATTCAGGCTCTGTGGCAGCAAGGAAGTTCAGACTTGATGAAGAGGACCTTAAATAGGCATGCAGAATCATATCTTATTGATTATTACACAAATGTTGTTGTTGTTTTGATTAAAACGGGTCCCTCATACAAAGCCCCTAATCTCATCCATATGTTTCATGAAGGAAAACATCACATCTCTGCAATTTTAGTACATATTGTGCACTGTTTGCAATATTCACTAATGCAAGACATTCTAGGAGTGGCAGGATTGTCTTGTGACCAAAGTCATGCAAAGGCTGTAAAGCTCTTTCAGAAAAACAACTCTATAGATAAGAGAAAAAAATTATGCATTCTACAATGATTTCTTCAAGGTCAAAGCACTTCTAGAAAACAACTATTTATTCTGATGTTCACCTTAGATATAATAAAAGCAACTATTTCATCCAATGTCTACCCTAGATACAATGATTTTACTAGAATTCCACTACAAACGTGTACTTGCACCAACAAAACTTTATTTATAATTAGGCAGGTGGTCAAATTACAGTTAGAGTTTGCTAACACCTGCTCCCACAACATCACCAGATGATTCCTTATTCCCATTCCTATGGTAGTAACTGCCTATTATGAAGTGGGATTGGGGGGAGAAGATGGCAGTGGAGGTGTTAATCAGAATTAATTAAGCTAAATAAAAGTATAATAAACATAAAATATAATATATAAAAATTGAAAAGGAGTTTGAACAGAAGTCCCATGCATGAATGGACAATGCTTCATCCTGAAGATTTAGGATATTAAATGTAAATTTCAGCTTGGACACAGAAGTACCCAAAACAATTTCTTTACTTAAAAAATTGTTCTTTTAATTATATAGAAATATATAATAAGGCAGAAATATGTATTTGAATTATATACCACATGCATATATTAATATGATATCTACATTTTATTGTATGAAATAAAACAAAATTCCATTCCATTTTGAAAAATGACAAGGAATAGTCCTCATAAATTAATGCCTACTGCCAATATGATCTGAATATATTAATTATGTTTATCTTATGTAAAATTTAACACACTAGCATCCCAGGTTTAAGTGACACTCACATTGCATTATACCAGGCACTTCTGTTACTGCTGTCTAGGGTGAGTTTAGTGTCACATCATTTTGGGACATCAAGTCTCAGAGCCTAAGTGCTTTCTTCCTCTGGAACGTTAGTTCAGTCACTTTTTATAATACTCTTAGTATTTTGTAGTTTATAATATAATCATTTTTCCCTTCACTTTCTGTCCAGGTACTCCTATGAATGACCCCTTACTTTCTCTGAAAGTCATAATCTACTTCTTAAATTGCCAATTTACACACATATAAATGTATATATACACATTTATAGTTTGTATACACATATGCACATATGAATGCATTTATATAGTATATGCATATAAACACATATATTATAAATACACATGTGTATGCATATATGCACATATATGATGTGTGTATATGTATATGTGTGTGTGTGTGTGTGTGTTTGTCTGTGTGTGTCTCTGTGTGTATTTAGTTATATCCATGCAAGTTTTCTCTTCTCCATGCTAGCATCTCCACTGGTGTTGACCTACTGGTGTTGACCTACTCCAGTCAAATATTTATTTACAGCAAAATACTACAAGATTTTCATAAAATATCTGCAACTAATTCTTTTTAAAATATTAAAAAAATAGGAATAGTAGAAGCACCTGCAAACTCCATCTATGAAGCCAATATAATGTAAAACAGGGTAAAAAAAAAACAGAAAAAAAATGAAAACAGAAAATGGCAAATATTGCTGATTAATATACATTAAAATTACTCAATCAGATACTTGTAAAGTGAGTACAGCCATAGCAAAAATGTGTGAAATGTTTGTGTTTCCCTGTCTGTATGTGCTTCTTGTAATTTTTTCCTTAGTATTTTTTCTGCTTCTTTGCTTTTTCAGTTTTGTTTGGTTTGCTTGTCATTATTATTATTAATATTATTTTCATTACTACTATTATTAATATTAGTACTTGTGTGGTTTTTTTCTAACTCATTAGAAAAATCAAGAATATGTATTTGGTTTAGTGTAGAGATGGGAAGGATTTTGGAAGAGTGGGGCAGGGGAATTCATGTTCAGGTTATATTGTATGATAAAAGTCTATGCTCAACAAAAATTAAATAGAAGGTACATTTTCACCATGTCCAAGTTGTCTTTGTCCTGGAAATGCAAGCATAGTTTAACTTATGAAAGTCAATAAGTGTAATAAATTACATATGGATTTAAAGACAGAATTCACATGATGTTATCAGTAGATACTCATTAATATTGTAATTTCTGTGGCTATCTACTCCTCAAAAACATTTTGAGTTAACGATGAGAACAAAAATTTTGGAGACTTTGAAAGACCTTTCCTACTTAACTCAGCAGGTACTTACCTCATAATTTTACAGTAATGAATGGCATTAAAGTATAAAGTGTGGAATAATGACTTATTCAGGCTTTCAAAAAGAAAAGACCCTTTCATAACAAATTAAATTTGTACTTGAGGCACCACATATGTTTATATCCACTTATCTTGATATGTTTAAGAAATTACAGATTCTACTGTCACTGCATAGTCCTGAATCCATTGATTCTATTTGTGAAATACAAATTTTAAATATGGTAACAAGATGATGTATACCATTCTTTCAGCACACAGATCTCCAAAGTGCTTGGAGCACATTGAATCACAGAGTGGAATACACATTCTGTAGCCTATTTACAAGTCACTAAACATTCAGGAACCTCTGTATTTTTCAATGCTTACTCAGAGAAATTTCTCTGGTCTGTCAATATTTTTTCATTGACTTGTCTCTGTTATTGCCTTCATTGTCTCCTTTCTTCAGTAGTTTAGTTCAAATAGGATTTTTTAATAATCTAATTGAAATTTTCCAAATTATTTCTTCTGAGGAAACGTCTCCAGTTTTGTCGCATGAACCTTTTTTTTTTTTTTTTGGTTTTTTCGAGACAGGGTTTCTCTGTGTAGCTTTGCTCCTTTCCTGGAACTCACTTGGTAGTCCAGGCTGGCCTCGAACTCACAGAGATCCGCCTGCCTCTGCCTCCCGAGTGCTGGGATTAAAGGCGTGCGCCACCAACACCCGGCGTGTAGCATGAATCTTAAAAGGTCTTATTAATAAAATCAAACCCGAAGCCAGGTATTGGGGTGAACACTGGAAGATCAGAGAAGCAGAACAAGCCACAGCCACCTCACCTTGCCAGTTCCTCTGCTAATGTTTCCTCAGACTGGAAACCTCTGTGTCCTCATCCCAATGGATCTCAGCTGAACTGCTGCTCAAAAGCCTAAAAGCTTAACAAGGCTCTATCTAGTTCCTGGTCCTCATGCTTTATATACCTTTCTGCTTTCTGCCATCACTTCCTGGGATTAAAGGCATGAGTCACCATGCCTGGCTGTTTCCAGTGTGGCTTTGAACTCTGCCTCCAGAAGGCTAGGATTAAAGGTGTGAGTGCCACCATTTTCTGGCCTCTATGTCTGTCTAGTGGCTGTTCTGTTCTCTGAACCCAGATACATTTTTTAGGGTGCACAATATATTGGGGGACACAATATATCAACACACAGTTTAATCTTGTTTACATTCTTTTGGGTGGAATAATTACACACTTATATTAGTCTCCACAGTAACAATATAGATTTCAGTAATATGCTTCATCTGATGTAAAAACCCCTCTCTGTTTTTCACTATTTATTTCTTTCTTATCTAAAAATAAATCTTTAAGTGATTTTAGAATGACCTACCACTTTATTCCATGTATCATTGAGTATTTTAACACATAAACTTATATCTAAATTAAGCATCTTAAATGTGTCTATAAAATGTACTGTTCTTATTTGTCAGGGTTCTGAGGATGTTTTTTACTCTGGTGATTTTTTTAAATTTTTTGAGCCTTTGTAGCTTCATAATATTTTACATGAAGTGATTCTTTAATAACATAAAATGCTTGAGAAGCTTTAGTGGGAAAATCATCTATAAAAAGCCGCATGCAGCTCGTAATTTTTTAATAATGAGGGTTATTTCTCCTGTTGTTTTTATTAAAGTTACTGCTCTTATTAAAACAACATTGTAAAAGAATACAGAGGCATTGGGCCAAAAAGAGGCACTGTAATTTAGAAAAAAAAAAACAAAACACATTTTTAAGCAAGTAAAAATTTCATTCTTGTAATAAATGTAATATCAAGAACTAGGCAGCAAATATGGCTAGATTAAAGGACTAAGCATTAAATACAGAAGAAAATATAGCCAGCATGTTATTATATATTATTAATTATATTTGTATTAATATTATTGAAATAATATTTTCATTTTACTACATGTAAACTTGTATATTAGCAAAAAATAATAAAATTAGGGTTAATTTTTAGAACATGAAGAAAAATGACATAACACAAGAATAATGCAAACCACATACATCATTTTATATTTTTGACAGGGTTTTATTAAATTTGATCAGATTATGCAACCCCTCACCACAGAATAACTGGTATGACTCATGAATGATTGATACGCATTCTTTCCTGTACAAAAATATATTCCCCACTGGGTATATTGTGTAAGTTTTGAACAAATTTTTCTTAAATAATTCCAAATCAACTCCAGGTGAGGCAAAAGTTGATATCTTATTTCCCTTGAGTAACTAAAACATTTGAGGTAAAATTACTCTCAGCAAATGATGCACCTGATGCTTTAGTCTCTGGTCTCTGCCTCCAGGTCTTAGGTGGTCAGAGGGAACAAGGGTTATGAAATTGGTCAAATAACAACCCATCATATGGGATTCCTTCACCATGAACTGTGTCAATACTAAAGTCAAATCTATTCTGAATAGATTAGACCACTCAGGCTCATTCAGTATAATACAAGGGATTATGGAGTTATGTGCATGTAGGGGATTGCTCCCCTCTCTGTGTGTGTATGTGTGAGTGTTTGTGCATGGCAGTTTTGGGTATCTGGAGGCCTAAGGTCAACCTCAGTGTCTTCCTTGATTGCTCTTCACTTTCTACCTTGAGAGAATTTTTCACTGAACCTGGCACCCACTAATTAGCAAAGCCAGTTGTCCAACAATTGCACCACTAATTCATTGTTTTGCTTTTTTTTTTCAACTTTTATATTAGGTTTCCAAATTTTGTTGCTATTGATTGTGAGGCAAGGGGTAAACCAAGTAAGCTGTCTCCTGAGGCTCAAGTGAGATTCTTTACGAGAGAACAGGCAAAAGGTTCCAAACAAGCAACAAAATAAAACAATTATATCAAAAACATACTGGAATTTTACTGCCCATTGCTGCAATTCATTTATAATTTTGATAGGTTTTGCTTAACACTGACAGTCTTAGTTTCCATTTCTGCAACAAAATACCATGACCAAAGCAACGTGGGAAAGAGTTTATTTTGATTGCATTTCCACATCATAGTTCATCATCAAAGGAAGTCAGGACAGGAAATCAAGTAGGGAAGGAACCTGGAGGCAAGAGCTGATGCAGAAGCTATGGAGTGCTGTTTACTAGCTTATTCATCATGGCTTGCTCAGCCTGCTTTTTTTTTTTTTTAATAAAACCCAGGACTGCCAGCCCAAGCATAGCATCACCCACAATGGACTGGGCCTTCTCTATCAACCACTAATTAAGAAGTTGCCCCTCAGGCTTGCCTACAGTCTGATCTTATGGAGGCAGTTTAATCATTTCTTAATCATTTGAGGGGTCTTCTCCAGTAAAATGAACTTGGTTTGTGGCAAGGTGACATAAAACTATCCAGTGTAATTAAACCCTCATCAACTTGACACACAAACATTACTATTAAGTTACAATCTTTCCTTTCTTGTTCATCCCCCAAGATGATCCATTAATATAAGTATCACAATATAAAATATTATACAAATTTAAAAAGTCTGAATCTCTGCAAATTCAAGCACTTTAAAATCCTGTCTTTTTAAAGTTCAAAGTCCTTTATGAAAGCTAAAATATCTTTAAAAATTTACTCTCTCAAATGTGGACTATTGTAAAATAAATAAATAAATAAATAAATGTGTCCTTACTTCAAGAGGGAAGAAGCAGGACACAGTCACAGTCAGATCAAAGTAAAACCAAATTCCCAACAGTGTAAATTGCCATGTTCAATGTCCATGATCCACTCACCATTTTCTGGGATCCTCTAAAGGGCTTGAGTCACTTCGCTAAGTCTCCCTTTGCAGCACACACAGCTTGTATTCTAAAATTGGGCAAGCTCCTCTCCACTGCTGCTTCTGTTCTTGGAGGTCACCCATAATACTGGTATCTCCAAAATGCTGGATCTTCTGCTGAAACTGAGCTGCACTTTTACCAATAGCCTTTCCTGGACTCTCTTCACAGTGTCAAGCCTCAACCTCTCCTCATGATCACTTCTGTCCTCAGCCTTCAACTGCCACTGAGACTGTGCCTTCACCAATGGCCTCTCCTGGCCTCTCCCAGTGCCAAGCCTCAGCTGCTCTTCATGACATCTTTCATGCCTTTAAAACCAGTACCACCTGGGTGACTCTTACACTACCAAGTTCAGCTGCCAGCACAAGGTAAAAACCATGCTACTTCTGGAACACAGCTTGCATGTGTTGACCCTAAAGAGACAGATTTCAGAAGTCACTTCCATGATGCCAGTCTCTAGGGAATCATGCATGACTCTTCAGCTGCTGCTGACCAGAAGGAATCTTAATTCAAAATAGCAACCAGCCCTGATAGTCTTTAAAATTCCTTCTGAAACATTACATTCCCTCCATCCTCTGCACTGCTCTCAACAGCCTTATCTGGCAGCAAGCTCCTACAGAACATTCCACTGTGCTTTCAACACTCAATGGCTATTCTAGCCCAAAGTTCCAAAGTCATTCCACAAACCTCCCTAAACATGGTCAAGTCTGTCACAGCAGTACCCTGCTTCTGGTACCAACTTGTCTTAGAGTTTCTTTTGCTGGGACAAAACACCTTGACCAAAGCATCTTGGAGAAGAAAGGGTTTATTCAGCTTATGCCTCTGCATCATAGTTCATCATCAAAGGAAGTCATAACAAGGACTCAAGCAGGGCAGGAACCTGTAGGCAGGGGCTGATGTCTGCAGGGGCCATGGAGGGGGGCTGCTCACTGGATTTCTCAACATTGCTTACTCAGCCAGCATTTTTATAGAAACCAGAACCACCAACCCAGGGATAGCATCACCCACAATAGGCTGGCTCCCTCATCAATAATTAAGAAAATGCTTTTAGGCTTCCTACAGCCTGATCTTATGGAATCATTTTCTTAATCAAGCTTCCCTTACCTCAAATGCCTTTGGTTTGTGTCAAGTTGACAAAGCTATGCAGTGTACTCAGTAAAGTCAAATTGTTTTCCTCTTAATATCTATACTGAAGGGTAAATTCATCTTATTAATTCAAACAAAATCAGCTCCTGTCCCAGATTTGATGTCATTGACTATTGTATTAATTTGTAACATGCATTAATACAGATTAATCTTAAAATATTTTAACTTCACTTTTCTTTCTATTTAAACATAGTTTTTTTTTTTTTTTTTGGTTTTTCGAGACAGGGTTTCTCTGTGTAGCTTTGCGCCTTTCCTGGAACTGGCTTGGGAGACCAGGCTGGCCTCGAACTCACAGAGATCCACCTGCCTCTGCCTCCCGAGTGCTGGGATTAAAGGCGTGCGTCACCACCGCCCGGCTTAGTTTTTTTTTTTTCTATTCCTAAAAGAAATGGCTTTATTTTTACTCAAGGCTACACTTATAAAATTGTAGAATTTTGTACATTTATTATCTCCCTGTTTGATTCCAAAATTGTTTTATTTACTATATACTATTAAAATATTGAAAGTCTAGCATATAAAGCACTATCAATATCTGATTTGTGCTCATGTCTAATTAATGAACAAGTCGTTCATTCTATAATACTTAACAAGAAATTTGCCAACATCATTTGGTAAATTTTTCATCAGAGTTTAGCAGTACATTTTTTTTAACTTTCTGCTATTTTACATTTAAAAAAGTAAAATAGATCAATTTCTCCATCCACTTTCTTCCCTCAATGTGTGGTAAAACTTCTGCCACTCACCTCAGATGGGGGCCTACAACAGACCAAAACACAGATACCACTGAAGTACAGCTTGGTGAATGCTGAGTTTTACTGGAATTTCATAGAAGCAGAAATGACCGAAAGAACACTGTGTCATCAAGGTCCACCCAGCACAGGTAATCGTAATCAAAGGCTGGAGACCTAGAGCATGCTTCAGAGCCTGGAGGCAGCACAAATGTGTTCCTTCCAAGTGACTCAGCTGGTCTAAACCTTCTCCAGGGTGCTAAACTCAACTTTGCTTCTTCCAGACAGCTGGTCTGATCTGGTCTTTGCAACTTCACTTGTCTGGGAGTGATTCTCAACAGTTTATTTTGCTTATTGTGGGAGGCAGTGGGAATAGAGGTCAGTTTCAGGGACTTCTTGCAGTTATTTTGAGTTCTTTACTGGAGCTTTCCCTGCAGAATGAAGTATTTCAATCTAAGAGGAAACTGTATACAACTCCCTTCAAGTCCTACCATATATCACCCTCCAGCCATTGCTCTCTTTCAAAAACATGGCCTCTTTATCTTTGTTATTGTTTTACACACACACACACACACACACACACACACACACACACACACACTCCTAATTATGTAAGTACAACCTACTGAGTCAGTGTAGTCTTGGTTGTATATCTATAATTTCAGCACTGACCACTTGGTATTAGATAACCAGTTAAGGTTCTCATCTCTGAGAAAAACTATTTCTTCTAGTCTCAACATTCCTTAGTTTCAGGTATTGTTTTGATGTGTGTGTATGGGGCCGTTTGCGATCTCACCTCCTTCCATGTGAGCTGGTCTATACATGTTGCATTTCTTCAGGTCTTACTTAGGCAGCCATATTGTTTAGGTATCATGAGTGAAGCCTCCCTGTAATTTCTAAAGAGACAAAATATCAAAGCAGATGTTTAAGGTACTGTGGCTCATACAATCTTTCTGGCATCAATACCCACTCTTCTGGAATTTTCCTTGATATTAGGTAGAGAAATCGCATTATAGACTTATCAGTTGGGAATGGGCAACTCCACTCATTTGTTCTCTGCATTTTCACTAGTTGTGGCTTTCTGTAAGGACATCCATCTGTTGAAAAGAGAAACTTCTTTGATGAGGGGGAAAATCGTATGATAATATTAAGGGTGTCTGAAAAATCTATAAAGAATCTTCTTATATATGTGTATATATATATATATATATATATATATATGATACTATATATCATACTGCTACCCCCAAGAGCCATGAATTATCTAACAAAAAGACCAATATCAGGCATGTGAAACACTCTTTCCTGTTGTTGGTCAGGGGGACTTTCAAAACAAGATAAGATACACTATTGCCCTTAAACCTGAGTTGGAGCTGTCTTGAAAGACACCCCCATGAGGATTAACTTCCATAGTACTGGAGGTCTTTATGTAAGCATCCAAGCAAGAGACGTTCCATCCAGCTTCATTGCCTGGGGACCACAACAACCATCAGCATGGCACAATAACCCTAAGGGTGCAATAGTGGTGTTCATATCTTGGCAGTAACCAACAGCTCTCTAATTGCACTTAAAATCCTATCACCATTAGAGAAGTTATATCCTGTACTGGAACCCTATCCTAACACCCAGGGCATGTGATGTCATGGATCTTAGAGAACTTACTGTTACTTTACAGACCAGCTTAATTCTTAACAGTATTCTAAGTATTTATCCCTTTTAGTTCTTCAATGTCATCATATTTTTACTTATTTAGAAGTACTTCAGAAAAATGAAATAAAATAAAATGACAAGATGAACATACAGAAGTAGCTGCTTTTACTGATTCTTGATTCACTGGGTACAATTCCAAAAATAACATAGATCATAATGATTTGGAATTTGTTTTAAACAATTACTTTAGCCAGTAGTGAAATTACTTTGCAAACATACTCCACAACTAATATCATCTCCCTTAACTTCAGTTCATTGAAATTAGTGTATGATATTATATGATTTACTACAAAACATTAGAGAAAAGCTTAAAACAAGGTTAAATGAAATTTACATGTTTTTTATAGTGTAGCACATAAAGGTGCTATTATGTTATCATTGCAATAAACGTTTAAACTTGCCATAAAGATGTCATTGATCCTTAATGGTTAAAAATAGGAATAGCCCCAGCTGGGCGGCAGTGGTGCATGCCTTTAATCCCAGCACTCAGGAGGCAGAGCCAGGCAGATCTCTGTGAGTTCAAGGCCAGCCTGGGCTACAGAGTGAGATCCAGGAAAGGCAAAGCTACACAGAGAAACCCTGTCTCGAAAAAAAAACTAAACAACAACAACAACAACAAAATAGGAATAGTCCCAGACAAATTACTATAAAAATGGAAATATGAATTTTCAATCATAGTTTTAGAAGGATATAAAATATAGCAAAATGTATTTGCTGTTTGTTTTCATACTTAAAACAATATATATTTAGACTAATCAATGAAAAGCTATAGAAGTTGCACATGTCTCCAACAGTTGCAAATTAGACTTTCTTAATGGATACTAGGAAGTTGTTTCTGTTATGCCCTTACTGTGAAGAGGCATTTGAGTCATTTAATTTGGGAAGGTGAAATAAATATTCCTTTAGTTGGCTGGAGTTCTCTTTCTTCCCTTGGTGTATCCTATTACAGCACGTAACTTCCAATGTAAGTGAAGTTAAATTGTCTGTCTTAATGATTTATGCATGACTTTGAACCATGTGTTTTATTTCTAAACAAAGAGAATATAATGTCATTGTTTACAATGGTATTTGACTGCTTTAATACAGTTACACAACAAAATAGAAGATGACTAATTTGCTTAAAACAGGATTGTGATATATTTGAACATTTTATTATTTTATAATTAAACCCATCCAGATGTTTACTGCACACAGTACACTACATATTTCCCTCACATATACATCAATAAGCTTCATGGCTTCCAATGTTTTATGCGTGAATATACATGTAAATATTTGTTAAAATAAATGTACATATAAATATACAAAATAATATATAACAAAACCTATCAACACAATACAATCCATTTGAAATTATTTTACATGCTTTAATTAAAGAAAAGGAAATGAGTAATGTTTTATATTCTTCATATAAGTGAAAGGTAAGTGATTTGAGGGAAAGTTATTTATTTTAAATACTCTTAGCCTTAAAAAGGATGTTACACAAACCTCTTAGTCATTTTATTCAAGAGTTAGATTAAAAAAGAAGGGTTGGACCTCTGAAATGGCTCATTGGAATAAGGTGTTTTCTACTAAATGTGATTACCTGAGGTCCCACGTTGTTTAAAGGTAAAACAAACTACAGTAAGATGTCCTTTGTCCTCTATATCTATACCTTGGCATTTGTCCATGCCTACAAATACATGCAAACCTACAGGCACATATGCTTACTAAATAAAAGTACAATCCATTTGAAAACAATAAAGAACAATTTCAGAAGTGTGGAAATGGACATATAGCAATAAATGTAGCTGCCCTTCAAGATTTTTTTCTGTTTATTGAAAGAAGTTTTTTCATTCATACAATATATTCTGTTTAGAGTTTTTCTTCCCCTCACTCCTTTCAGATCCATCCCAATCCCCAACCACCCAAATCTACATACTTTTCTCTCATTAGAAAACAAAAATCTATCAAATAATTAATAATAGTAATGAAATAATATTATTAATAATATAAAATAAAAACAGACAGACCAGGATAATGCAAACCAAAAATATAAACAGAAAGAAGAGTCAACGCAAAGCACAAGAAGCACATACATACTTGGAGATACATATACATCCATTCATACATACTGAAAACCCATCCAAACAAAATCAGAAACCATAGTATATAATATCTGTAAGGATAAACATAAAAATGCCATGACAAAGCATTATGAGACAAAAAACTAAAAAACAAAAAAACAAAAAAACCTCCAAAAATACTATTGAGTTTGTTTTATGTTGGCTATCTGGGCATTACTTCTGTCTTTAAGTGTGGTTTGTATACTTAGTAAGAGTAAGTGGGGTCTTTCTATCAAATCCCTCCACTCAAAGCTCAGTGAACTCCATGGAAGAGGAGGCAAAAAATTCTAAGATCCAGTAGGGATGGAAGACAGCAAGGAAACAAGTCCTTCTAGACACATCAGGACATATATACCTATGTCCAACAGAGACTGAGGCAGCATGCACAGGACCTGCATAGATCTAAATCAAGCAGGATCCCTGTGGTAAGACGGGAAACAGACAAAAGTCTTCATCCCTAACTCAGGAGCTATCTCCAATTGATAATGGTTTGAAAAAATAAAGTTAGCTTTATCCAAAGCTTTTATTTGTAAAGGTTGACTTCATATCAAGGTGATACAAGGTAGGAAAGTTAATTATATGAGAATGAAATTTGTATTATGTGTGACTGGCTTCCTTCTTTATTGTACAGTCTGTTTTCAGAGTGGAGTCATTATTGGAAAATATATATTTTCAGTCATAAAGTTGGAGGAATAGCTTATGAAACAGATTTATTAAATAATGTGTTCATTTGTAGTCATACTTTATGTCATGGACTTCCTCATGCTGAGGGAAAATTTTCCATATGGCATGAATATTTAAAGAAATGATGATTACTTCTCTCTGAGCTTATTTACTTTCTTATTCAAGAATCACATTTAAATAATGCTAAGCAACAAAGCAGTAAATGGGTAGCAATAAAAAGTTGTGATTGATTTTTATATTTAATGTCCCCTCCAGAAGTAAAGCTGAGTCATTACATCAAGAACACAATACTTTACCTTTATTAAGTAGATGGGCTGTAACACAGAGAAGCACACAGAAGTAACCACTCTGATCTGAATTCTGTAGCAAACGAGTGGCAGGTATGAAATGACATACTTTTTAACTTGAAGCTATTAATATCAACATCAGTGTTTCTGCTACCACAGTCTTTCAAGTTTTTTTAATATACCATGTTAATGAGATAGAGAAAATGAAAGAATATTTTGACCCACTATATTAGTTACTTTTCTGTTGCTATGATAAAATGATAACTAAAGGCAAGTTAAGGAAGAGAAAGAGTTAATTTTAGCTTATTGCTCTATGGGATAATGATCATTATGGTGCCGGGAAGCATGGTAGCAGGAGAAGAAAGGGAAGAATGTTCTTGAATCACAAATAGAAATCACATCATGAATCACAAAAAGAAAACAGAGAATGCTAGCTGGAGGTGTGTCAAGAACATAACCACGCAAAGACTATCACCAGTTATGTAATTCTTTTATAAGCCAAACCTAAACCTCGCCCAAAGAGCACTACCAATTGGGGAAAATATTTTCAAATACTGAAATTTATAGGGTGGCATGTCCCCTAAAATCCTCCTTTTATGCCCATGTCATTAGCCCCCCAGAGTCTAAGTTCATATGCAAAAGCTATTTATTTTTTATTGCAAGCTCAGCTTGGGTTCTCCATTTGTTCTGACACAGTGGTTGGATCAGGGAGAGCATTAAGCTCATTGAGGCAGAGATTTTAAGAGTAAAGGATGGGAGGGGTTTGGGTGATTCTTGATTCAGATGGGGGGTTGAACTCCTGATTGGGCAGGAGTGAGGCAACAGAAGTCTTGTCAAACAGTGATTGGTACTGGAATTATTGCAAGGAAATTGGCAACCTATAAACAGATTATGTAAGCTATCCTTAATGTTCTAGAGTATTTAGTACTTGTTTATTTCAGTTGTCAATGGTCCTCCTCAGGGTATAGTTTGTATCTTTTCCTGGTTATTGTGAGGTATTTTCCTGGTAATGGCGAGGCCTAGTCCCAGTATTGTTAGTCTGCAGCCTGTCATGGCTGCACTAATGTTAAGTCCGGCTCCTCAGTCCATATTTCATTCACTGACCCCATAAGTTCATGGGTGCATCATAATGCAGAATGCATTTAGTTCATCCTCAAAATTCCCCCATAATTTTTCACAGTCTCAACACAATTTAAAACTTTAAAGTCCAGATCTCATCCTCAGCTGGGCCCCAGACCTCATGAAGCCAGAACCCTCTCCCTACTTAAGATATCACCGGAGTTAGTGTTCTCCTAATTTGTCAGCCACCACAGCCACTGTGCTGATCTCAGACTGCCTGAAGTCTGAACATGGAGTTCCAACCAGAAGCTCAGGCAAGGAATCTTAGTGCCAATTCATTACCAACTACACACCCACAAAACACTGCCTGCCATCTTGCTCACTGCTGGACTCAAGACCTCTGGGAGCAAGGAACTAAGCTAAAGTTAAGAGATTTCCATCTTTTGGTTCTGCTTTTGTGTATGTGTGTGAGAGAGAGAGGGAGAGAGAAAGAAAATATAAAGTTGGATGGGAAAGGAAAGATATCTTAGAAGAGTTGAGGGAAGGGAAAGAATATGATAAAAATATATTGTATGAAATATTAGAAACATAAAAGAGTAAAAAGAGATAACTCTAGCACTAGCTCATTCATGTGACACAGTGACACAGATTACTTACCTGTGCTTCATGACACAAATACCACCCAAGTTTAATACTCCCACGTTTGCTTGTCTCAATCTATCTTCCAGGCCTAGCCAGGCCCACACATCCTCTGCTCTGGTTTAATCTGATGAAGTCTGTGTGATCTTTAGTTGCCTGCCACTTCCCCTGCTCTGAAACATACCCCACGTCTGACAAACAGGGCTCTCATCTAGACTGATTAGCCAAACCTCCAGGTTCTGAGATATTGGCACCTACATTTACAGACACACAACCAATCAAGGAATAACCATCTCTCATCATAAAAACAGTATAAAAGATCAAGAAAGTATTGACCTGTCCTGTAGAAGAAATTTCCTCCAATGAGAATTATATAAATGGACCACAGGACATGAGCTGTAAAAGAATCATAAACTTAATTAAAGAACTCAAGGAGATTAATGAAAACACAAACATCTCAATGAACTTAAAATAAACATTTGAGTGATTCTCAATAAGGTATAACATAAAACTGAGTAAAATGACAGATGCTTCAGGATATAAGAACTTAACAAATAAATAGCAATACTGTAAAGCATATAAGCTTAAATGAAGGTCAAATTGAAGAACTTTATCACACAATTAAAAAACTAATGGAAAAGCCACATAAATAGAATAGATTAAGTTGAACATACAACAACATCAGGACCCTTTAGACAAACTAAAGCAATTAGGCCATACAAGCAAAATATATGGTACAAAAAGAAAAAATATATAAGTCACATAGAAAGGAACCCCCCCTCAGAATAATTGCTGATTTCTCAATGGAAATTTTGAAACCCAGAAGAGCCTGGAATAATGTACTCCACGTTCTAAAAGAACATAGATGCCAACCTAGACTATTGTACCCAGAAAAAACTACCTGTCATAGTGGAAGAATGACTTTCAATGATCAAAAAAAAAAAAAACAAAACAGGCTAAAAGAGTTCATGTCCATAAAACCAACCTTAAAGAGAATACTAGTAGCAATATTTTAGACTGAAGAAAGAAATAAGTATAGCCAAGGAACACTATGTATGAATAAAGCCAATGAAATTATAGTTACTGAAACACCAAGTTCAACTAATAAGATAAAAAGCAAACAACCAAACAAAACCAGTAAAGTACTGAAGTCCACATTCACAGTTCAATAACAATTATAAATATTAAAGGCCTCATCAGACATCTCTGGCTGCATTTCTCTTTCGCTTACTATTCCATAAGAATAGTACCTATGTCATCTCTTGTGATTGAAGGGCTTTTAGCTAGTTTCTAATGTGGAAAGATTATATTGTCATCAGTGGCATGTGGAAGCTAGCTCTGCAGTGCCACCTCTATATCACCAGTCTGTGGTGGACATCTACCACTGAACTCCTAATATAACTTATTTGCTTTCCACAGTCAACTGTCATTGTAGTCATTGTGAAGAAACTGTCGTACTAGCCTTTTCTAGGAACACAAATTATTAGTGTGTTCTTATATCTTCACTTCTGTGTGACTGTGTTCACTTTCTCTACTCTTAACCAAAGATATTCTGAAGGTTTACTTCATGAAGTATATCATTAAATGAATTTGTCAGAATATATTCTGAGGGACTTCCAGAACATAAAAATCCTAGTTATATGAAAATACTCAAATACTTCCAAAATCTATTATTTATTGTTGAAATGAAGACACATACATACACAGGTGAACATTCATGAGCATAAGCACACCCAATTGACTTGAAACACTTACATCTAGACTCACTTCCTATATCCCTGCCAGGATACATTTAACATGCCCTGCATCTCCTCCATTCCAAAATTTCTTCTTTTAGAAAATGAGATAATTATTTTGTTTATTATCCTGAACCCTAAAGAAAGAAAATACCATCTTTCCTATAAAATATATTAATTAAGCTTCTTTAAACAAAGTATTGCAGCATACTTCTTGTCAGAACAGGGTCCAAGAATGGAGTCCTTTGAGAAGAATCCTTAGTGCTTGTGAGAAAACTCCTATAAAAAAAGACAGAGAGGCTGGGCGGTGGTGGCGCACGCCTTTAATCCCAGCACTCGGGAGGCAGAGGCAGGTGGATCTCTGTGAGTTCGAGGCCAGCCTGGTCTCCAAAGCGAGTTCCAGAAAGGCGCAAAGCTACACAGAGAAACCCTGTCTCGAAAAACCAAAAACTGGGAAAAAAAAAAAAAGACAGAGAGTTATGACCTCAGTTTCTTCAAAAACATGAAGTTGTTCTTAGAATATGTTTTTCTGCCCCTCTCAGGTATAGCAGATATGAGTGTGCTTACTTCAAATCATTCATTATAATTGGCTACTGTTATTTGATTATATGTCCCAATGGAAAAACATGTTTTTGCCACATGAGGGTTGTCCACATCATGCAGCTTACCTAGCATGTGTGGCTTGCCCTTGTGATTAGACACTTTCCTCATCTGACTATCCTTAACCCTCAAAGTTTAAGTTGATAGACACACACGTATTTCAAGAGTTGTTGTTTGCTTGCTTTTGATCAAGCCTTATATACCCCACTGAAAAATTCATTCCTTTTACTCTCATTTCAATGCCTCCGGGATTGTGGATGTTCTTATAACTTTCTTTCAAATTCTACTACATTCTACAATCAAATCCTGTTCTTGATATCTAAGCTTTAACCTACAAATTGCAGGATATGAGTTCTTGAAAAAAGAGGGTGTGGAATTAATTGTTCTAGTTTCCATACATTGCTTTGAATTTTTTATTGGTAGAGCTGAACCTCTCAGGTCAATTAATAACAAGCACACAGCATGGACATCAAGTTCTACTATTATTATGATTGTTATCTCTCCTGCTTCTCTCAGTCTCAGAGGATATCACATGGCTAGTGCCACCTCTTCATGATTTATCCCATTCAGGCACATCATAGTTGAAGCCTTAGCAATTGCTTTGCAATATAACTGTCAACATTACACGTCAAACCAGTGATTAGATCTTACCATCCAGAAATCACATCCCTAGGGACATTATCCTAGGCTGACTACTGATAGGCATTGCCTTAAACTAAGTATCCTAGAAGTGGTATGTGATAGAAATATTTTTGAGGGAGTACCATATCAAGAAAACACTTTCTGGAAATGGAAAAAAAAAGTGGCAAAACAATATAGGCCAGGAGGTAAACTGCAAACAATAATGGCATGTCAGGTAGAAATTTGTTTTGGCCTGATCCCATGTTGAAGCTATAGTGCACAACTTGCTGACTTCCATCAAATTACCTTGAATCTTATGGGAGTTAGTCACCAGCTAAAGTCAGCCATTAAACATATAACTTTCTAGTGAGATGGGTAACATGTGGATGAGAACAGTCTTTTGAAGAAGCAGGCAGGTATCAGTTATGTTGTATTAAGCATGAGTCTCAGAGAAGCACGACAATACATATATACCAGCTCAGGAGACCTAGAAAAACAATTTCAACAGCTTTTAACATGTAAAATTAAGATGATAAATTATTAAGGCTTGACTTTTTGTAAGCATATGGCATATACATTTACAAATAAATGAAATGGCTTGATTTTGAAATCTGTATAGTTATTAGTAAAGCTGAGATGCATTTACAGAACAGGAGACAAGGAAGGATTGTTAGAGATTTAACATCTTAATGGCAGGGCCACTGCTTATTTTCCACATCTCATTTGTGAGTTTCATATATCTTTTTTGAAGGCAAATGCATCTTATGACACCCCAGGAATATAGTCTCCTAATCTGAAACTGTGTATTTTACTTTGGATGTATATTGAAGTAATTCTTTTATGGAAAGTCAACTAAATGATTATTATTCAATAATCCTCATTTATCCTTGGGAATGTTAAATGATGGAATGGTGTGGTATCATAACTTACCCAAACTGGAAGTAAGTCTAGGGCTAATTATGCATGTCTACATTTGAAAACATCAACACTTTGTACAATCCAGTGCTATATTCATGCCCTGCAGCTACACAATGGGAGTAAACTAATTAAAAGACTGTTGTTAGGGGTAAGCTCAGAAGCCAACTTACATCACCTCAGGGCTGCTACAGGATTTTGTGATGGATAATAAAGAAATGACTTTCTTGAAACAGGTCCACTTTGATCAAATTAGTGATTTGTAGGATTGCTCAATGAGATGCTGTACTACCCAGAGATAAAATAACTGAAGGAGACAGAATACTTTACCAGTTACACATTCAAAGGAAATCACATTTCTTAGACTAAATTCAGGGATAATCACATTTCTTGCAACGTTAGAATAGCTGAGATTTATCCTGAGGATTCACAATGATTTTATATATCTCCATTTTTTTCCTTCAACTATTGCCTAGTAAGTAAGGAATTTGAAACTTCTTTTATTGAATTGACCTCTAAGAGAGCAAATCACATCTAGAAGACATGTGGGTGAAGGGAGGAAAGGAAATGAAATTTTAGGTGTAGCCATGTGGGAAGATTCCTTTCTTCTAAATATTATTGTATTACTCTTATATGGCTGAAACAAAAAGAGGAGAAGGATATGAAACAGCAGAGTTCAACAAGTAATAAATTACCATATGTTTACAAATGTTAATTCTAAATATACACTTGGAATAATAAAACAATAAAGAATAATCATTAAAAGAGCATCTATGATGGCTTGGTAATATATCTACTGCTGCACAGAAGTGCACTGTCATAATAACAATAAGAAAAGCAAAGTAATGTTTAAGCAACTATTTTTTTTTTTGGGTTTTTTTCGAGACAGGGTTTCTCTGTGTAGCTTTGCGCCTTTCCTGGAACTTGCTTGGGAGACCAGGCTGTCCTCGAACTCACAGAGATCCTGCCTCCCGAGTGCTGGGATTAAAGGCGTGCGCCACCACCGCCCGGCGTGCAACTATTTTTTTAAATGATAGTCCTCAGCCTCTCACTTGAGCATGCTATAGGAGAAGGGTTACTTCTCCAATATTTCTGATGAAACACAATAATATGCATGTCCTTCATTGGAAGATCTAGGGAGAAATGTCACAAGTTACTGACCAGCAATTCTCCAAAATAATTTGAGTGTAAGTGTCAAGTTGTCATGGTCCTAAATCACTAAGAAAAATCTGAGAAACTGTTCTAAACTAAAGAAAATAAATAAACATGGTAACTAAATGCAATGTACTACACTAGATTTGAATATGGACAAAATGGAAAGAAAAGAATACTTTCAGAAAAATGGATTCCTTTTTCCTTTGGAAAAATACCTTTGGATTAGATCATAGTATCATTACACTATTGATGTTGGGGTTTCAGAGACTTTGGGTACTATAGAATTGTTACATGAATCTTCTCTTGTTTTTAGAAACAAACTTTTAATGAGAAAAAGAGTCTCTAAAGCACAAATTGTTCTTATTTATTCTGAATAAGTGACATTCATTTATAATAATGATAATTTCATAATTTCTGAGGAATTTTAATTACATAAAGCACTTTTGTACCAATTGAATGATAATATTACTAATGAATGATATACAGAAGGCAAGCCCCTTCAAATCTCCAACACACAAAGGTAAGTCAAATGTGTCTACCACACTACTTTCCTTAGGAGATATGATTCCAGATTCAGCTTTCAATTGCATGCACATATAATCAGAACTGCAAGTGCTGTTGTACAAGTTAGGGTTAAAATTTCCTGCACTCTCAGAATTGACAAGAAGTAACAGAATATGACTGGCAAATATAAACCTCACTTTAACTAATATCATTTCACATAATTATATCACAGAGATAGATTTGCCTTTTGGTTATGACATGATATGATAAATAATCACTGTCCCCATTATTGTCCTTGAGCTGCTCACTTCCTGTCACTTTGCTCTGTAGAGCTCTTTAGTTTGGGATGATGTGATGCAAGCCATCCATCAAACATTGTGTTTCTGTCATACAGAAAAAGGTTTAGCAAAGCATAATAATATAAATGAAGTTTTGTTTTGTTTTACTGAATTACAATTTTAATATATGATACTAATTTGTGCTGTTATGATTGTATTATTTGACATAAGATGAAATACTCACATTAACCTAAACTTCAAAGGATAAATAAAGTTAATTGAAATTGTTCTTGCTTAAATATATTCAGGCAAGAAAAATATTTGAACAAAGTAAGAGCTGTTATTAAATAAGCATCTTACATTATAAAACATTGAGTTTTAAATTATATACAAATGTGAATTTCCCTATGTAAAACTTTTGATTTACAATAATTTGCAAAACTAGAAAGTTTGAAAAACTGAGAAATCATTTTAAATTGGAGATGATAACATCTATGTAAGATTATAATCAATTTATAGTTGAATATAATCAATTTATAAATTTATAATTTATAGATTATAATCAATTTATTAAATTATATGCATGAAAAATTAAATCCTTTCTGTTTGGGCATTTATATATTAGGGGTTATGATTGCTATTAATCCAATCTGAATAAAATTAAGAAAATTTCAGTACCTAGTAAGAAGGCAAAACATAGAAAACCAACCTGAATCCCAATTCCCACAAGTTTGATATAATCAGGTTCATATTTTGGACATATCTTTGTATTTCAAAGAGGGTGGTGACCAGCTATATGTGGTGATATACTGTGTACCCTAATAAACTTGCCTGAGGATCAGAGGACAGAGCCAGCCACTAGAGTAGACATAGAGGTCAGGCAGTGGTGGCACATAACTTTAATCCCAGCACTTGAGATCTCATGACATGGCTTGGGAAGCACACATGCCTTTCATCCCAGGAAGTAATATGGCAGGGCAGAGAAAGGTATAAAGGCATGAGGAAACAGGAACTCACTGTCTTTAGGCTGAGGATTTCACAGAAATAAGAGTTAGTGGCTGTCTTTTCTGCTTCTCTGATCTTTCAGCTTTCACCCTGATATCTGGCTCTGGGTTTTTTATTAAAAGACCATCTGAGATTCGAACAAAATCTGGCACCCAACATAGGGCCCAAATTCAAGAACAAGTTGTTTGCCTGTGGCCTTGCAGGCCCTGGCTCAGTCCCGAGCTTCATTCAGTTAGTGAGTTCCTAACTCACTGGCTAAGTTTTTGTTACAGCCTCTCTGCAGCAAATGCCATAGGTTTATTTGGCTCCAAAAATCATAGGAAATAGCCACTTTCTTGCATTCCCTTGTGCAGAGACTGGCTCTTTGGCTTCTTCTCTCCTGGTGGTCGTGGGCTTTCCCTGGATCCTCATCTTGTGCTGCTACCATACTAGGTACCTGCTTTGAAACCCGCTTAGGCTTCTACTGTTCTATGAAGAAGCAGTCAGCCTCATCTGAATCATCATTGTCAGCACATTTGGTGAGACAACTGAGATTTCTTAAAGGGAGAAATTAGTTAAAAAAGAATCTTTTCATACATTAAAAAATGGGAAACATTTTTACAATAGAAGGAGTTTGGTCTCTGTTTGATAATACAATTGACAGTCTGAAAATGGAACAATTAAATGAGAGGATAATTAATGTAGATGGGATTTATGTAATGTCAATTATAAATATTATTTGTTTTATCATTTCTGTTTCATCATTTAAACGTTAGTTAATATGAGTACAAAGATAAACATTTTAGAAAAACTTATTAAAACAGATCATAGAGAAATTCAGACCCAGAAAGAGGAGTTTAAAGGTGAACCAATCTCAAAATTGCATTATACTGTTACAGAGAAAACAGCATAAGGCATTTAAAAAGCCACCCTTAATCTATCCAGTAACCTTATAGGAACTGCCAAATGCTCAAGGCTGTGTAAGAGCTGACTAGACTCCTGTGCATTTGAGGAGATTCAAAGAAGCTATAGTGTCATATTTAATGCATTTCCCATTTGTGAAGCAGATGTTAAACTCGTGATCAACTTGTAAAAAAATTATCCCTCAATGCTGGAGAGATTTGGTTACAGCTATACTAGAAGCTGGTCCCCAGTTACAATGGAGGACCTGGTAGAAGGATGATGCTAAGGCTATTGAACAATTAAGTAGGGCTAGAGGTATAGAAATCTCCCAAGATCAACTTCTTGGAGAGGGAGATTATGATAATGCAGAAAGGCAATCTTTATAAGGTGACTACATGCTAGCTTGATGCCAAATGGCAGCCTTGAATGCTTGGGACAGAATTGAAGAAGTAGGAAAGAAAATTGAATCAATTACAAAAGTTACGCAGGCCTCAAAAGAAATCTTCATTGATTTCTTACAAAGGCTGTCTTCAGCATTAAATAGAATGACACCAAGTTCAGAAGGTAGACAGATAATAAGTGAATCTCTGACTTTTGAAAATGCTAATGCACAATGCAAAAGAGTAATTAGGACCATTATGGACAAGATCAGCAATCTTGGAGGAATAGATTTGAGATACAATAAACATTAAATCTCATGACCATTATGGCGCTTGTATAGGATGGGTGATCTCCAAAGTTTGAAGAAAAAATAGTAATCTCAAATGTTTCAAATTTGGTAAACAAGGTCACCTAAAAAGGGGCTGTAAGCAGGGCATTCCTAGAAATAATGTTTTTTTTTAAGGAATAATCCCAATAAAATGTCCCTCCCTTCTGGATTATGAGGAAGGTGTGGCAAAGGTAATCATTAGATTAATGAATGTAGATCAACAAGGAACAGACAAGGTAATCCTTTGCCTTTGATTTTGGGAAACTCTCTCAGGGCCCTCTCACAGGCCCGCATGACAATTCGGTTCAGTCCTTTCCTGCCATCATAGAAGAAACCCCTTCCCGGGGCAGTTAAAGAACCGAATGCCTATTCTAAAAACCGTACTGCTTGAGGTGATAGAATAGCTATAGAAAAGAAAACAGACAATTCAGGAGAAACCACAAATTGAATTTTTGGCAAACTTCTATAAATGAACGAAGACCAAATAAGAATTTGAATAAATGACATTCTCATTGAAGATTGTAGACACAGGTGCAGATGTAACAATAATTGCACCAGAATCTTGACCTCCAAATAGGCCTCTTCAGGAGGTAAATATTATGCTGTTAGGGATTGGAAAATTATCTCAAAAGAAACAGAGCATGAGATAGGTCGAATGAATAGGGCCAGAAAGATAGAGAGGAAAATTAAAGCCATATGTTGCTTATATAGCTAGGAATCTATGGGGCTATGATTTATTACAACAATGGAATACCCAGACTAACATTCCCCCAATTTCAGAAGCAAACCATAAACTAACATATGTTTCTGAACAAAATATTAAATGATTTTATAAAGAACAGTCACCGACCAGTCATATCCAGATGGTACAAGAACAGACCACAAAAGTTGCTGATCTTTCAAAGACACAAACATTCATATTTTGAAATGGTTAACAGACAAGCTTGTGTGAGTTCAGCAATGGCCTTTAACAACAGAGAAACTACAGGCCTTAGAACAGCTGGTAGAAGGGCAGTTAAATACTCAGCATATTAAAGAATCAACTAGCCCTTAGAATTCTTCTATATTTGTTATTAAAAAATCTGGTAGGTAGAGAATGGTAACAGATCTAAGAGCCATTAACAAGGTAATTCAGCCAATGGGCTCTCTACAATCTAGAATTCCTTTGACTACTCTGTTAACTAAAGGATGGCCTCTCATAGTTATTGATTTAAAAGATTGTTCCTTCTCAATATACTTACAAGAAAAAGACAGAAAAATCTGCCTTCATAGTGCTTACTTACAATAATTTTCAGCCTGTTGAGAGATATTAATGTGTGGTGATATTGTGTTCCCCAATACATCATGAACACTAACAAACTTATCTGGGGTCAGAGACAGAAAGCCACTAGATATGATGGCACACACATCTTTAATCCTAGCATTCTGAAGGCAGAGATCTGTCTGGATCTCTGTGAGTCCAAGGCCACACTGGAAACAGCCAGGCATGGTGAGCACATGCCTTTAATCTCAGGAAGTGATGGCAGGAAGGAGAAAGGTATATAAGGCATGTGGACCAGGAACTAGAACCTGGTTAAGCTTTTAGGCTTTTGAGCAGCAGTTCGGCTGAGATCTATTTGGATGAGGACACAGAGGCTTCCAGTTTGAGGAAACGACATTAGCTGAGGAATTGGGGAGGTGAGGTTAGCTGTGACTTGTGCTGTTTCTTTGATCTTTCAGCCTTCACCCCAAAACCTGGCTCTAGATTTTTTTAATTAATAGTAACTTTTAAGATTCATGTTACGTTAATGGAAGTTTCTCTCACAGGAATGTTAAATAGCCCAACCCTATGCCAATATTTTGGAAGTAATATATAAAAATTTGCTGTATCTATAGTTTACCATTACATGGGTGATATTTTACTAGCTGATTCAAATGTAGACACTTTAGAAAAAATGTCTGAAGATTTAAAGGAAATTTTGCCTTGTTGGAGATTTCAATGGGCAACTGCTCTGAGTTCTGAAAAAGCTGATTATTTAATCATGCATTTGCTGGAGGTTATGGCCATCATGGGTATACCTGTACAGATTAAAACTGACAATGCTCCAGCATGTCTCTGGTAAAATAAAACAGTTTTTTGCTTATTACAACATAAAGCAAATCACAGCAAATACCACACAATCCTACAGGCCACGCAGTCGTAGAAAGTTCAAATGAACTCTAAAGGATATGATAAATAAACAGAAAGGGGTAACAAAAACCCCCAGAAATAGATTATATAATGCTTTATTAACTTTGAATTTTCTCAGTGTTAATGAGAAAGGAAGAACAGCTGCAGAGAGACATTGGATAATAGAAAAAAACCCATAGAATTAAATCAGCCTGTATACTTTAAAGATATGCTGACCTCAGAATGGAAACCGGGATATGTATTACAATGGGATCGAGGTTTTGTTTTTGTTTCTACAGAAGAAAAGCTATGGATACCATCAAAATAGATAAAGTTTCAATTTGAACAAGAGAGACCTCTTAATTAGAAGAGGTGATAGTTCATCAACCAGCAGGACTAGTCAATTTAAACTAACTTATACCACTAACAAATCTTTCATTTGATCAGATATAACTTGCCAAAAGAGAATCTCCCCAAAGTTAGGGTTGGGGCAGGGTTTTTTTTTTCAGGTGAATGAAGGCAAAGTTATCTGAAGAGCACTGGACAAAGGAGACATCTGAAGAAAGAGGACAAATCATCCAGAAAAAAAATGTCCCCCAAAATGAGTAAATTGACCTATTTGTATATCACATATCTAACAGGATAAAATTTCATAAGTCTTCCTAAATGTTTATTTCTGCTGTTCTCTACAGACAATACAAATGGTCTTTATGTAGTCTCAGTTCAATAGAAAATTAAAGCTGGCTTTAGAATTGGAGTCTGGCTCTCTCTTTCTCTAAACCAAGCATGCTTGTTTAATGAAAATGCAAAAATCTCTGTATCATTTCAGAAGAGACCCCTGATATGGAACAGAGGAAAAACCAAAATTAAGGGACTATTCTATTGCTATTAATCTCATGATACTTTGGTTTTATTTTGACATTAAACTTTTCTTAAGATATGAATTTTATATCAACATTTATAAGAGTAATATGTATATATATTTAAACTTCTGTCATGATATTAATGGTCATATATAGTACTAACTAATTCTAGAAAAAGGCTTCATCTACCTTCCTGTACATGATTTCAAGTTTGATTCTCCATCAGTATTCTGCAGTGAACCATGACCACGCCTAACAGCAACTTTGAAGTTTCCAAAAAGATGATGGGAACCCACAATGACAATTCCATCAGGACTATACTAATGCCACCAACCTGACAATCACAGCCCAAAGATTGGCTTTGGACTACAAACTGCCCAGGACAATATTGAGATTGTTACCTGAGATAACAGAGCCTCACAGACTACTCTAGTCAGGACTTGAGACAAACCCTATATTTTTTCATGATGAGAAAATTGGATAACAAATGATACAGCTACCTCTCATAGAACTTGACAACTAATGCAAAAATTTTCTTTTCAGGATCCCCTAAAGATGCCTTCACCCCCAAACAGCAGGAAGTAACTTTAAGAACATGATGCCCACATTCCCCAGAGGTGGTGTGGGTGTTTTTTGGTCATTCAATGGGTTATGGATAATTGTCATTGTTTAGGGTGATTGGTTACAAGTGGTTTTTGTTAATGGTCAGGAAAAAGGCTAAACAAAGAAGATTGGATTTGGGGTTCTTGTTTGAAAGAACAAAGAGGATATGGATATAAGATAAAAGGTAGATTAATGTTGTTCCAATCTTAGATGGTCTTTTAATAAAAAAAAAAACCCAGAGTGAACTATCAGGATAAAAGCTGAAAGATCAGAGAAGCAGAACAGACAGCCACTAGCTCTTACCTCTACAAAATCCTCAGCTGAAAGATAGTGAGTTCCTGTTTCCTCATGCCTTATATACCTTTCTCTGCCCTGCCATATTATTTTCTGGGATGAAAGGCATGTGTGCTTCCCAAGCAATGTCATGAGATCTCAAGTGCTGGGATTAAAGTTATGTGACACCACTGCCTGACCTCTATGTCTACTCTAGTGGCTGGCTCTGTCCTCTGATCCTCAGATAAGTTTATCAGGGCACACAATATGTAACCACATTTCCTCCTTTTTGTCTAAAATAATAAATGAAGGTTATAACTAATATAAGAATAACTATATTCAATTAGTATTATAAGTATACACAATATATATTCAAGAATTACATTAACAATGTCCAATCCACAAAAAATTTGACAGATTCATAAAAAATACTCCATTATTTATCCTATTTGAGTGAGTCCAAAGTGTTACACCTAATTCACTTTCTATCCTAACTTGTATTACCAACTGAAAACTATCTTTTGATGTCTTTCAAACTTATATACTTTGTACATCTTTAGTGAGCTTCTTTTCTGAATTTGTTAACAAGGAAAACTGTAATTATAACTGTCTAATCTTCAACTCCCTCAGAGACCTGAGAAGGAAATAATATTACCTAAGTAAGCATGAAGTGCAAACTAACGACTTCCAAAAAATGTGAAAAATGACAGAAACAGGTGACTGCCTGGACAGCTACCCAAGATTTTTTTTGTAATGTTGGGGCATCCATCTTTGGCCAACAGGCCTAGCATATCTGATGGACTCATCTGTGAAGCTGGATTTTCTAAAGGGCCTTCCTACCTTGTCTTGGTAAGGTTCAGCAGTCCTTTCTTTTGTGTTCTACTTGTCCATTTGGACAGCATACTGTCAGTAATGGAGACAAGGGCATTTTCTTGCCCAGTGACTAACTTGCCACAAAGAAAATAAACTCAATAAGGAATTTCTTCAATGCCCATCATCTTCTCTGAAGTAGATTGTTGCTGCAAGTGCAGACATGTCTCACTGTCCTAAGAAAAGAAGCTATGTTATTAAAACATCTTAAATGCCATATTTTGTAAATCTCTGAAGTATTTGAAGATGACCTGTCTATCTAAAATATATCTCTGTTTGACCTTAAAAACATACCTAACCTGACTACATGTTTGATTGTAATTGTTGTTGGTTATCTTTGGTCTTTTTGATCCAACCACCACCCAGGGCCCACCACCCAGCTCCCAAATAAATCACACATGGAGGCTTATTCTTATTTATGAATGCCCAGCCTTAGCTTGGCTTAGTTTTTAACCAGCTTTTCTAAGCTTTAATTATCTTGTCTATCCTTTGCTACTGGGCTTTTCCTGTTCTTACTTCCATAAATCTTACTCTTACTCCATGGCTTGCTGGTTGTGTAGCTGGGTGGCTGGCCCCTGATGTACTCCCCTTCTCTGGTTCCTTAATCTTAGATCTCTCCTCCCAGATTTCTCCATCCTGTATACGTATTTTCTCCTTCTATATCTATCCTTTCTCCTGCCTTGTTATTGGCCAGTTCTTTACTAGATCATCAGGTGTTTCACACAGGCACAGTATCATAGCTTCACAGAGTTAAAAGCAACATGAACAAAAGTAACACACATTAAAATATTCCCCTACATGTAATAGGTGACTAAATACTAACTTGCATTTCTCTATATCCTAATTAGTTGGTAATAATAACTTTCAAGGACTAGCAATTTGCATTATAATGTTAAATGAGCTATATAGGTATAATATCTTAAACAAGAGTAGAAATATATGTACAGTATTTTCTAACAAAATCAATCTGAAATTTGTATCAATATACCTAATTTGTATACAATAAAAAATTAAATCCAATGTAAAATATTTAAAAATAGTAGTTTCTTTCTAAAAGAAGATTCAATAATCTACCTCTTATCAGCTAAACATAGCTACACAACCAATAAGTAAGACATTTCCATTTTAGAATTTTTCATTTTAAAATAAAATAATAGACAGTTGGGCAAATAAAAAAGAAGTTCACTCCATATAAAAATAACCTGCAGGCACAGTCCACACCAGTTTGAAGAACAGTTGAGTGACCTGCCTCTTATCTGAGTTGCCCCACCCCCCAGATCCTGATCCTTAGGACACATTCTGCTATCCCATTCTTGGGCATATATCCAAAGGATGCTCAACCATACCACCAGGACACTTTCTCAACTTCACAGAGGCTCCATTAGTAATAACCAGAACCCGGAAACAATGTAGATGCCCTTCAACTGAAGAATGGATAAAGAAAATGTGGTAATTTGCACAATGGAGTATTACTCAGCTGTTAAAAACAACGGCATCATGAAATTTGAAGACAATGGATAGACCTAGAAAAAAAAAATCATCCGGCATGAGTTAACCCAGACATAGAAACACAAACATGGTATGTCTCACTTGTAAGTGGATACTAGCCGTAAAGTAAAGGATAACCATGCTCTAATCCACAGCCCCAGAGAGGCTAGGGAACAAGGAGGGCTCAAGTGGGGATACTCCAATCTCCCTGAGAAGGGAAATAGAAGAAATTTTCCAGGGGGGACTGGAGTCAGGTAAGGAAGGGAACAGGAGGGATCAGGTTGTGTGACGGGGTTGGCAGGGAGAGAACTGAAAGAGACAACTTGAAAGGGGGGACATTTTGAGGTCCAGTAGAAACCTGGTGCAAGGGAGACACAGGAATCTACAAGGATGACCCCAACTAAGACGCCTAGCAATAGTGGATACTGGTACCCTGAACTGGCCATCTCTTAAGACTAGACCAGGCTTCCAGTGGAGGGTTTGGGACACCAACCCAGCCATATGACCTTCTATGTACACTCTGTACTGCCTATAAGATGTGGGGGATAAGGGTGGCACAGAGATTGTGGGAGTGACCAATCCGTGACTGTTCCAGCCTGAGCTCATCCCTGACATTTCCTAGAACTCCAGGACCCAGAGACTAGATGGCCCTAAGATTTAGCGAAATATGGCTGGAGGGGAAAAATGTGTCAGCATAATAATGCCTAATGATATTCGGCAGTACTCATAGAATGGTGCCTAGCCAAATTGTCAACAGAGAGGTCTTATTCAGCGACTGGAGGAAAATAGATGCAGAGATTCACAGCCAAACATTGTGCTTGAAATCCTGCTGAAGAGAGAGAGGAAGGATTGTAGGAGCCAAAGGGGTCAAGGACATTATGAGAAAACCCACAGAATCAACTAACCTGGGCTCATAAGAGCTCACAGAGTCTGAACCAACAACCAGAGAGGCAGCATGTGACTGGGCCCTCTGCATATACAGGACAGTTGTATAGCTTGGTCCTTTTGTGGGACTCCTAACAGTGGGAGCAGGGGCTGTCTCTGACTCTTTTTCTGGCTTTTGGGACCCTACTTCTCATACCGGTGCCTTGTCCAGCCTTAATACAAGGGGAGGTGCTTAGTCTTACTGCACCTTGATAAGCCATGTTTTGTTGATATCCATGGACAGCTTGCTCTTTTCTGAACAGAAAATAAGGAGAATTGGATTGAAGAGGGAAGAGAGAGGGGAAACTTCAGTCATGATGTAAAATAAATAAATTTAATAAAAAACATTGTTTTTCAAATAAAACAAAAGAATGTGCTCTAATTCTTCTTCCTACAATGATTGTTAGTTTTAAAACTGACAACACATGTTTGATATGTGTTTCTTGATGTCTGTATTTTGTTCTCTCTATTTTTTTTTTGTGTAGTATAAGAACTCATAATAGAAACATTTACTTTTGAAAACTAAATATATGGTATACTTGAATCAAAAATACACAAACACTAAATCACAAAGAAAACCAGAGTTTGCTTATTATTGGTTATGCAAATCCTTTTACTATAGTCTGACTGAACTTATTTGATAAAGAAAATTATACTACTATATAAATTTCTTCAGTGATTTCCTATGACAATATAATAGAACTGCATGAACAATTGCTTTAGAATATTGGAAAACAAAATGATATTGAATTTTAAAAGGTGAGTTTAACTCTAGGATTTCACATCTATATCATTTTTTTCTATAATTTGAATTACTGCACACTGAAGATTATACCAACTAATGTTTAAAAATAATAATTTTCAACTGTAAATGACAATATCAGACGAGATCGGGCGCGTTCAGGGTGGTATGGCCATAGACAATATCAATGAAATATATTTTCTCTTGGAAAATGTTTTGTTTACTAATAAGTAAAACTTATTATTTAGAAATATATTAGTTACCCATTTGAGTCTTCTCAACCTAAATATACTTATTACAGATACTCTCTAATGATTCTGCCATTTTTACTTAATAATAATAGACACTTTTTATTAGATAGCTTTGATTTTTGTTTCCTACACGTCTTGGTCTAGTGTTATGTCTCTATGAAATATTTAAGAGCCCAAAGGGATGGATGAAATCAAGGAGAAGGTGTCTCCTAGATACAACGTAATGGCATACATATGAACTCAGAGACTGGCATTCTACAGAGGATCAAGCCAGACTGAGTGCCAGTTCACAGTGGTGTGGATAGCCACTATCTCCTATCCCTACCCAAGAGGCTATCTTTAGTTGACAATGGCTTGCTAAGAAAAGTTTTCATTTTTTTCCAATGGAGTGTTACTGGGTACATTAACTACACTTAAGGGAAGTCCCCATTCATAACAGTAAATGGCCAGTACAAAATTAACTCAATGGTGTTTTGGTAGAGTTTTTTTTTTTTTGTTTGTTTGTTTGTTTTATCTCATGTTGATTTGTATGGAAAGTGTTTATCTTACTGGTAGTTTGCTAGTATACTATGCTTTCCAATTCTGTATTTAATGGTGTGTGTGTGTGTGTGTGTGTGTGTGTGTGTGTGTGTGTGTCTGTCTGTCTGCCTGCCTCTCTGTCTCTCTGTATGTGTGCATTTCTTGTGATATTTTGCTGTCTTTTTTTTTTTAATTCTAGTTTGCTTTCCTTTTTTCACTTGTCTGATTGTTTTCTAAATAGAGAGGATGAAGACATGGAGTTGGATGAGTGGGAAGGTAGGGAGGATCTGAGGGGAGATCAGGGATGGAGAACCATAATCAGCATATACTGACTAGATTGCCAAACAAACAAAAATAAATAGGAAAAAAGTTTAATCACAAAAAGCCTGAATAATGTACAGATTTGTGTAATAATTATATTTTGTACATTGCTGAAACATGGAGTTCCCATTTTCCTTCATAGTTTTAGCCAAAATATAACAGCTGCTTCAAGTCTAGTTGTTCAAAGTTAACATTTTGAAGGTTTAGATTACAGTCGCCATCTGCCTAATGTTCTGATTTCAGCGACTTTTGATTTATGAAGATCTCTTTGTAGAATTATTCTTGTTTTTTTTCTATCAGGTCACTTTAGTTCATGCAACTTTTCATGTTCTGTTTAAATAATCTTGAACCCACTAATTCATTCTGTAATTTCTGATCCGTGCTACAATTTGTAGACTTCTATAAGATCCAGATATTATTTTCTATTTGCTATTCATCAGTGAAAGACTTCTTTTGCAAAGAAATGATACTAGCAAACTTTTTAAGCTACTAATATGACACAACTATGGATTTTTGTTTGTTTGTATGTTTGTTGAGATTTTGTTTTGAGACAAGATATGACCATGTAGCATGGCTCTCCTCGGATTCCCTATGTATATCAGGTTGGGCTCAATTACACAGCCCTTGCTTCCTCTGCCTTCCCAGTGCTTAGATGTACAGATGTATTAAAATTACAGATGTACATCACTATGACCAACAATGACACAGCTGTTTCTTAATAGGATCTTTTATCATTTTGAACACACAGATATAACATAGGAAGGAAAGGCTTTTAGGGAGATTACAGCAATACTTATGTTAAGATGTGAAATATCAGAATAGTATGCACAAGCCCCATCATAATGGATCAATTAATTTCTTGCCTCACTACCACTTGAACTCTGTTCCTCTTCCTTATTTAAAGACAACTGGTCTCCATGCCAGTGTCCCTGCATTTGTAACCCCTATTCTAGATTGCCAGTTCAGGATGTGAGATCTTGTGTTTAGATTTAATGACTGGCCTGAGAAAACTATAGATATTCGAAAAATTTTTAGTTGTTCACAAGTGAGAATCCTTGCTACATTTTCGTACCAGAGTATTCCCTTTCTAGTATCCAGGTTTTCTTATTCCACAAGTTGTACTACTGTATAGATGGGAACCTAAAATTCCCCAATAGAGATTAGTAAGGTTGAAGAATAGAATCTCCAACCCCACTCTGGATCCCAGACTCAAATATTCTAGTCACTAGGAAGAAAGACCTGTTGTTTCAACTTATGAGCTACAAATCTGTTATTCCAAATTGAATGGTCATTAATGATCATAGTGAAAGATACTAATCCACTGAATGATCAGGCAAACAACTATAAGATTGGTCTGAGCATCACTGTATTTAATATAAAAATATTTGAGCTGGCATGGTTATTGGACCCTCCCCTTAAATGTCTATGTTCTAAGAGCATAAATATGCTAGTATTTTGTTCTTAGGTCTAAAACCTTAAATGTAAAAACCGACTGTGAACATTTACTTTTCTCACTGATAAATATGTAACCCTTTGGGAAAAGCTTTTGAAGAAATGCCTATGCACATGTATTTTAATTTCACTGCAGCTTCTCTCCCAACTAATCCAAAGGATTATCTGTCAATGTGAAAGCAAGCCTAATAAAAAGCTAGGTGATTTTTTTTCTTTAACATATTTCACTTATTACAATATTTCTTACTCGTTAATTTTACTACATTTATGAAAATGTCTACAAAACAAATTTCTTATTTCTCAGTAATTTTAATTAGATTTCCTATGAAATATAGAATAGTGGTATTCTATAAGTTTTAATTATATAGTTTCTTATTGATTGGATATTGACACTCATTAGTATGAGACAGATCCATAGATTTTAAAGTGAGTTCATACTTAATGCAAAATGAATCTTGAGTATCATAAATTATTTTGACCTGATTTATTGAGATAATCACTTGCATTTAGCATTGAATCAAACTGTTCATTTGAGCTGCATTTGTTTTTGTTATAGTAGAATATTTCACTTTAGGTCATAAAAATCTTGCCCTACAGAGTAGGACTAACTATCTCAAAATTTAATTAGACATCTAAAGTGGGGAAGTTGTCACTGACAATTACAGAGACCCCCCCCCCTTAAAAATCTTTGAAATTTTTCTCTTCTCTCCTCCATAAGAGAAATAAGATAGGAAATATTTTGACATTGACACCAGACGAATATATTAAAAACATACATAAATTTTATAAAAGTCCCATTGATTTGTGAACAATTAATTAGATATTTTTTCTATTAAAATTTCTTTGTATTTTCCACCCAGAGAGGAGAATTTTGGCGATTAGATGCTCTTGCTGCTTTGGTGCAAGAATGGATCTAGTTTTTTCCCTCTCCTTTTGTGGAACTTATAACATATGTATAATAGTACTTGGATATAGAAGAGAACAGTTGGCATCTGGGAAACATGGCTTCCTGCATGAAGAAATGGACAGAAATTTCCTTATAATTTGACCTGTTTTATATTTTGCTTTTAGTTTATAGATTGCATTTTTGCACTTATTGTTTTACAATTTCCCCAGCACAAGGACTTTTTTAGAATTCAGAACAAACAGGATATGAATTTTGTACTGAGCCATCTGACAGAAGGAAGGGGAAAAACAGGTTTTCCTGTCATCTCGATTTTATGTCAGATTTTGAGGTAAGTTATTCCATTTTAAATAGAGTTGGTTTAAAGCAATGAGACTATAAAAAATTGCTCAGCATATCCAAAGTTACTCATTACATTTCTCATTGTGCTGCTGGCAGAGATGCTAGGAATTGATAAGAGAATTGTGTATGATGTTAAGCCAGGCAGGGTAGCAGTCCAGAGGGAATCTGTTCAGTTTCTGGCTCAAAGTGGAATGGAGACTGGCACCTGAAAAGAGAAACAAGTATGTGTTTTGCATAATGCTAGCAAGGGCAAATGAAGCCAGGACCAATCCTGGCAATGTACAACAAGTTTGAAAGTGGCATATGCTGATACTCATTGGCCAGCTCACACATGACAGATGTATTTTAACCAGGTCAGAAAAACTCTGCATAAAAGAACAATTTGGTTTTGTGCTATTGTAGTTTGTATTCTCTGATGCAAAGCATAGTTTTTTTTTTCATATAGTTGACCTGATATTTATGCACTTTTTCGTGTATGTATGTTGTTGAAAAATCTTATTATTTTAACAACTCTTTTACATGCTGGAATACTTCTGTGTAGCTTGCTATAGTAGCTATTTTTCTATAGCCATAATAAAACACTATGGCCAAGGTAACTTATAGAAGAAAGTCTTTACCCGGACTTAAGTTTCCAGGAGAATAAGAATCCATCATGATGGGAGGCATGACAGCAAGCAGCAGGCGTGGTTGCCGGAACAGGAAGCTGAAGACTCACATTTTGAACCACAAGCATAAAGCAGAGAGAGCAATTGGAAATGGGGTGATTCATTAAATTTGGAAGGCCTGCCTCTAGTCACATAATGCCCCCAACAAGGACATATCTGTTAAAGTTCCCCAAGCAGTCCCACCAACTAGGGGTCAAGAGTTCAAATAAGACTCTATTGGGGACATTTTCATCCAAACTCCTATATTTCTTCCATTATTTTTATAGATGGGTAATGTAAGCTCAATAATTTAGTACTGATTCGGAGACAGTCTCAAACAACTCATGATACCAAACTAACAAAATTAATATGAATAAAGCATTGAGGATAATTACATAAATCTATGAGATCATGCCTATGTGCTTATGCATGCATGCCCATGTACCTGTTTTATAAGTCAGCTGCAGCTACAGGAAAGCACACAGTAGGCATCCTATTATCAGTTGGCTAACTATTGGACTGAATTCTATAGTAAAAGATAGTAATGTGATATAACTGATAATGTTTCATTATTATGGAAACAATAGAACTCATTAAAAAAAACCTCACCCAAAATACCAAAATGTTGTGAGTTTAAAGGACATTTAAAGCACTAAATTTTCTTCATTCGGAGATGTATTCAGAAAATACTAGTCATTAAAATATGCTATGCAAACTGACATTTGATTACCCTGAATTATTCATTAAGTGTTTGAAATTCCTGATAACATTTACTGGAAAAGATTAAAGAAAACATTTGCTTTGGGACAATAAAGTTAATAATTTACCTTTACTCTACCATAATTATAACTTGATTTTTTTGTTTTCTAATAAAAATTTTTAATTTCATTAATTTATGTTATTTATTTGAATCATCAAAAAATTGAAGATACCTCCTAAACAGATCTAGCCAATCAACTGTCTCACCCATTCAAAGGGCCTGATCCAGTTGGGGGCCCCTCAGCCATTGGTTCACAGTTCATGTGTTTCTATTCGTTTGGCCACTTGTCCCTGTATTCCATCCATGCTCAGTACATGAATTGACTGTTTGAAACCTGGGGCTTAGTAGAGACCCTAGGCTCAGCCTGGGAGGAGGGGACTAGACCTGCTGAGTCCACCAGGTCGATCTCAATCCTCGGGGGAGTCTTTGCCCTTGAGGAGATGGAAATGGGGGGTGGGCTGGGGGGAGGGGGGCGGGGCGGGAGGAGGGAGAAAGGGGGAATCTATGGCTGATATGTAAAGTTGAATTATATTGTAAAATAAAATAAAATAAATTCAAAAAAAATTGAAGATATTTTTTAAGAATAAAAAAGAAAATCTAATGGAGATATACATTCTAACTTATAAAATAAGACATTTTGGAAACTATGTCATTATCCAAATTTAACATCTCCAAATAGATCTGTTTCAACTTGCCTTCCCTTATTACTAAAAATGGTGAAAATGGTCATCTTCATTAACTCATCAGTAGATGCCTCAAACCAGCTTCATACCACCTCTTAAGTTTAGCAAATTAATAATTATGACATCTTTTCATAGGTGAGCAAGGAATGAGAGTGTGGTGATACTGGGGATAATGAGAAACTTATATTAAGAAAAGATGTTTAACTTCAAATGTATTTCTGTCCAGTGCTGCATAAATACTAATTTTACAATGATGGCCCACACATATAATGGTCAGTCTTCTCTCACATAAGAGTACAATACAGTTGAATGAAACAGTGTTTTTAGCATATTCATTGTGTGATTACAAATGTTCAAACACAAAAACAATTATCATTTTACGAGTATGGTCATTATTCTGTACATAATATACTGTGCATAGTTACAGCTCAGGAACAACAAGCTCTAATGCATAGTGTGGTGTCTTAGATCTTTATTGTTGTCAAGAGACGTGATGGCCATGGAAACTTTTATAAAAGAAATCAATTTCATTGGGGATAATAAAACTGCATAATTGTGCCACACCTGATGACCAAGCACTCAAACACATGAGTCTATGTGGGCCATTCCTATTCAAACCACTACACCTAGGTAACCAATAAGCTATTGCATCCAAGTTTTTTTTTTTTTTGTACATATGCTAGATGATGATCACAGAATAAGTAAAATCCCCCTACAGTGTTTATTTGAACTTATTCTGTTGTTGAGCAAGGAGTAACTTCATATTGTATTTCCATAATATTCTTTCTTTTGGGTTTCAACCTAAGAGGATCACACAGGTGGTACTATTTTGAAAAGTTGTGGAAAATTCAGAAGGTACAATCTCACTGGAGAAAGTTGTTCCCTGGAGATTGGCTTTGAAAATTCATGACTTCCTGTCTGCCCTCTATTTCCTGTTTGATGGTGATGCAGTGTGACTTAACCACCAATCCTTCATCACTGAGGAAGACTACATTCTCTCAAAAGTGAAGCCCCCAAACCATTTCTTAAGTTATCTTGTTCAGATTTCTGTGGCATGGCAGGTGAGAAAAATTACTAGTACTGAAACTTGCTGCATTGTAATGATGGTGAAGGTAGGCCCACTAAGAAACATAATCTATTTTGAGAAAGAGTGTGAAACTTGGAATGAACTGAGCTTAGTGGACCAGCTGAAATGTGGAAACCAGACTTTCCTAAGCAATCCTATAGTAACATGTGGTCGGGCAACAAGTGCAGAAAGAAGTGAACTCCAGGATTCAAGTGATAGGAGACTGTAGAGCCTTCTGTCCTCCAAGTCACTCAGCAAGTGAGTGAAGCTGACGTTCCGTGACTCTTCAGCCAATATTGAGCAGAGGAACGGAGGAGGTCTCTGCAGTGATAAAACTGATCATTTAGCTATTTGGACTTTGAAATTGGTTTACAGGAAAACGTGGAAGAATGTTTAACTTCTGTCTAGAAAAGTACTGTATGTTGTAAACATATTTTAACATACTAATATGAAGTGTGCAGATCAAAATTATTAGTCAAATCCAGACAATGGAGGCCTAGTTCATGCAGCTTCATGGGTGAACAGAGATTCCAGAACTAGACTAGAGGCTGTTTATCTTACATTCTAACAAATAATCTAGCTTGATTCTACTCTCTTCAGAGAACTTTAATGACTGATTTAAAAATATTATGGACTAGATGTTTAGTGGAGGAAATTCTAACACAGAATTCCCTTCGAGACTGTGCCAAGATTATTGCTCATGATTCTATCCCAGGCCTAAAGTGGGAGAGTGTAATGAGTGAAGAAGAAATGAGTTTAGTAAGAAGGAGAATGAGAAAGTTCAACTATGCTGACAGAGCAGATGCAGAGGAAGCAGTTGTCCCTATTGAAGATATTAGCAGCATTAAAGGGAATTTATATGAGGTGGGAGAAGAGGGAAGGTACTTTGAAAAGTAAGGCCACCAACAAGATACTCCATCTTATATACATGAGAATTCATTTGAAAGGACAAAGGATTCTTCGGGACATAGCCACAAAGTATCCGAAGAAATTAGAAGCATTACACAGTGTTGCTACAAACATATCCTTTGCTGTATTTACTAGCAAATATTTTTTAACCCACCTTTCCTAACCTTTCAAGGAAATGATTTATGTTACTCTAGTAGAGGAAAATGGAACTAAGCCAAAGGGTAGTAACTTAGAAATTCAGATCTTAAATTTCAATAAGGAATAAAAGTGAGAGTATTCCACATCACACCTTAATGCAGAGTTCTGAAAACTTTTCTACTCTTGGAGTGGTCATAAATGGTGTGTCATCAAAGAGACTAACCACACAGTAAAACAACAACAACAGAAAGAGATAGTAATTGGCTTTCATGAGAAATAGAAAATATGAAGAAAGTTATAAGCTTTGGGGAGTCAGTAGCATCAGTATCAAATTCTGAGAAGTTTAGAACTCCAGACTTCTGGAATCTTGTTGTAATGTAAAGGGTGGTGAAGATAGGGGTATGTAGAAAACGAGCTATTTTAAGAAAGAGTCTGAAACTTGAAAGGAACCAAGGTTAGTGGATCAGCTGGACTGTGGACACCAAATGCCTCCTGAGAAATCCAATGTAACGTGTGTCAGGGTGACAAGGCCAGAAAAAAGAGACCACCAAAGGTCAAGTGAGGAGGATCCCGTGTAGAGCTCTCTGTCCTACAAGTCACTCACCAAATGGGTGATGCTGAAGTTCTGTGAATTGATATCATGAACTGTAAATTTTAAGTATACTCTTCCTATATAAATCCTAGAACAGTATGTCTGAGAATGGTGTTTTACAGTTCTGTTTACTTCTGATTTGTGTGTGTGTGTGTGTGTGTGTGTGTGTGTGTGTGTGTGTGTGTGACTGATTGGGTTTTGAGTACATTGTTGTGTGTGTGTGTGTGTGTGTGTGTGTGTGTGTGTGTGTGTGTGTGTGAGAGAGAGAGAGAGAGAGAGAGAGAGAGAGAGAGAAACATAATATTGGGTGGGTAGGGTGTTAGAAAAATACATCACTCAATTCAGTTTCAGTGTTCCCTCCTGCTAAGCAGAAAAACAGCACTTAGTAATAAGAAGTAAATATACAAATATTTGTGCTGCTTCTAATATTGAATCACTGTATTTTCTAGAGAAGTGGCGCATTAGTTAGTCTATTCCAAGTGTTATGTCCAGGACAAAGGTTGGAATGGTGTGCAAATTCACAATCTACACTTCATCCCTACTGTATCTTGTTTCACCGAGGAAGCATCGTATTTTTTTTACTACATTTTAACTACAATTTCCTATTTTTTTTTTACTAATACAACCTAATAAATTATATTGACTCTAACAAACTACATTTACTTCCTGAAAAATCCATTATTCAAAAGGAATATGTATAAAATGTATAGCAGATCACATAATGCACAGGATTTAAAAACTCCCCTCCTTTTCATTGTGCCAACCTTATATATTCACACAGTTTGTCTTGTCTATGAGCCTGGTACTTGAAAAGAAAAGATGAGGCTGCCTAGTTTTCTGGGCATCATTCACTTCTCTCCTACATGCACTGGCTTTATTCCATCCTCTGAAGTAAGTTTCCTTGCTGCTTCACACATGCCAGTCGTGTTTGTTATTTAGGATCTCTACAGAAACTTTTCTTTCATTTATGCTTTCATTTTTCTTCCCTAATGTATAATTTTTCCTTTCTATAATGCAGTTCCACATTAAAATTTGACCTCATTGCCAATATCTACCTTAATTACACAATCTAAAGCTGACTCCTATTTTCTATTAATTTTGTTATGTTTTAAACATTTATGAAGTGAGTTATTTATTTGTTTTTCTATATCTCAGATCTAGGTCCAGAGGACTCTTGTCATTATTAACTATTCAAGTTTTTCCACATAAAATAGCATCTGACATGCCGTAAGTGCTTAATGCATTATTACAAAATGAACGGAATTGCAATGGATTAGACAAAAGATGTTTTCCAGAAATTAAATCAATGTGTTGTACAGACTGAAAAACACATAGACTTAAATATATGGGATAGATGAATAATTAGCATAATTATTTCCTTAATTAAAAAAACAAAAATAATTAATAACATTTCTATAATGTTTATATTGCTTACGAGTGAAGTATGCACTCATTTTTTATTAACAAGATGAATTTGGTTAGCAGTTAGAAAGTACCTACTCTGTCAAGCACATAAAATTGAACAAATTACAAAAAGCAGATTCAAAACGTACTGTGAAAAAGTAACATGAAAACTGTACTATACACTATAGTATGTAATTTGTTCGTGTCTGCGGAAGGAAGTGTGGATGAAGAAGAAGAGTACAGAGTCAAATGAAGAAGTCTCCAAGCCAAGATTTTCAAGCCAAGCAAGTAAAGTGAAATTTCCTAGTTTCCATATTTAAAGAGTTACCAGAGATTTATGAACTTAATTTTAAGGAACTGTATTGATTCAAAGTATTTAAAGTAGAGTTCATCTTTTGTGATTGTAACATTTCAATTCTGGTGAGACACATTTCAGAATCTCAGTAGATACATAAGGATAGTGGAATTATGTGGTATAAGTCTAGACAGAAGTGATGATAGATAAAGGTGATGTTCTGTCTAGCACTCACACAGCCAATGACTGACACCTTTTCGGCTCTTGAGGTCCTTATGATTGTAATAGAAAAATCTTCTCACTAAGATGTTTTTAAAGTATCAATAAAAGGAAAAACAAATACATGGACAAAATGAAGTAACTCAATTATCAAGAAAACGCAAATCTGTTGTTATATCTCCACAAAATTTGTAAATTAAAACTGTCTGTGAGTTAAATATAAAAAAATTTACCCAAGATAAATACATTTGAAAAATATTAATCTATGTGTGTGTATATACAGGAGAAAGTTGGACAGACATAGAGAAGTTTTAAGGAAGCCATTCTTACATAGTTGGGAGCACAAAACCTACGTCTTCAGGTTAGGATGGCAGGCTGGAAAATCACACCTAGCTCTGACATGGAGGATATATTATAGAAAAACAAGTGAATTCACCTCAGTACCTTGTTTAAAGTACAAAAAAATCTATTCATATATGTACACTTCAGGACTTTGCTACATTACAGGGTCTATAATTCATTATATTTTGATTTAATTAGGTCATTATAGACTATCAAAATAATCAAAAAGTTTCTATATATCACAAACAGAATGAAATGTTTATTAAGATTTCATTACTCTAGATTCTTTAATTGTGTTTATTTATGATATATTTTCAAAGGAGTTTCTATTTACTCCATTTCTAAAAGATTAGAATTTGTCTTTTTTCCTAACACAAATCAAAAATTAGTCTACCTATCTTTCAATGAACCTATATTAAATTTCTCAAAAAAGCACTGTTAGAATTTATATCCCATTAGGCAATTTTAAACTAGTTTTATTAACGGAACTGTAGGGATTTATTCTGTAAAATTATAACATGAACACAAAGCTGGTAATGATTAATTCCCTTCCTAAATTTGAACAGTATTAACAAATTGGTAGCTTGGGAAATGTATATGCTAATGAAATCTGAAAACATTAGCAATACAAAGAACAGATTAGCAGTACATGTTTTAAACTCAAATTCAAAAGTAAAACATGTAACAATGATGCTTTCCATTGAAATCATTAACCAAATTTAAATTTATGCCCAATTTATAGAAACAATGAAACAGTCCTTCATACTTTATTAACTATACCCTGGGATTAATTTAAGCACTTCTAGAAAAGGTATTAATATTTTAGGACTCTAGGGGACCATTTTATAAATTACTGTTTTAGCGCATTAAAAAGTACCTAAATCATTATAGTACAGAGTTGCCTCTTACATTAACCCTGACTTTTCAACTATTAAAGATAAATACAGCCTAGGGTATTTTCAGCTAGAGTTTCAAGGAATAAGCTAATAATTGGCAGTTTGATGGATCCCTGGGGGTCATGCAGACCTCTTTCCTTCAACAACTGGAAAGGGGTTTGTTGTAAAGTCTCCATGAATAAGGTGAGAAACTTTTTCTTCACTCTTCCATATGGAAGTTTCTCACTCTATCTACTATTCTCTCCCCTGAGGCTTCTCTAGTGTGAATTCTCTGAAATACATTTTCTATGATACAATAGCCTAATTTTCATACTTCTTTTTTTTCTTTTCTTTAAATATATTTACGTTTATTTTTGTATATGTGTCTGTGTGAGCATTTGCTACATGTATGTCAATTCCTAGGATGTGCAGGTAAATCAGCAAATAACCAAGAACTGGAGTTAGAAGTTTTTCTGAACATTCTTATGTGGGTTCTGGCAATCATACTTGGGTACTCTAGATCAGTGATTGCTCTTAACCCTGAGTCATCTCTGTAGCTCATCATATTTAAGTTTTCCCCAAGTCTTAAGTTATATTAAGCCACTTATACATTAATCAGTTCAATATGCAAAATCATAATCCTGCGGTATATGGTTGTATCTGAAATGAACATTTTAAAATCATGGAATAATACAAGAGCAGCTTGGACATATCCATTTGTTAGTACTCGTTACACTTTCTAAATATACTTACTATTGTCCATTCAGTGAGTATTCTTCCTAAATTTCCCTATGTTATCAGAAGCATATCAAATATTTTAAGGCACATAAAGTGATTTTCATATGCACATATGCCTTAGGCATGTGTGTTTTTTTTTCTGCATGTGAGTTTGTCCGTACATAACGTGATCACAGTATTTTATATTTATAGAATAAAATAATACCAATGTATCATGTTCAATTTTTTTAACCAAAATTCATAATGATAAGCACATGTTATTTTTTATCATTTATAAATTAGCATTTAGATCAGTTGAAATCTTTTTATTGTATCTTAGGTAAACAGTAAGTATATCTGATATGACAAGAAATTTGGATGGTATGAGTATTAAAGATTGGATAAAGCTGAAAAACTATCTTTGCTTAACCTTCCTGTTGCTACTCACCTTCTTGTTCAAATAAAATTTATAAGATAGTTCAATCACAATTGACGCCTACAACTCTGAGGACTCTATTCACTGGTAGAAAATGACCAGTCGTATGTGGTCATGATTGATATTGAATATGAGCTTCTTAAAATACTTGTGAGTTTCCCTCAGAAGCTACACTAGTATTACAATCCCACAGTGAGTTGAAAAGATGCCCTTACCATTACTAATAAATGAAATATAACCCACTACCTATCCCCTGCTGTGTCTTAGGAAGAGCTCATTAGAACATATTCAATAAATGGAGGAAGTAAGATTTTTATAGTCAAAAAAGGAGATTAATGAATGACTATTTTGCCATAAACTAAAAATGTTTAGTATTGTTTATTTCTCTGATTTGTATTTCTTTTTTTTTTGTTTGTTTTGTTTTTCGAGACAGGGTTTCTCTGTGTAGCTTTGCGCCTTTCCTGGGACTCACTTGGTAGCCCAGGCTGGCCTCGAACTCACAAAGATCCACCGAGCTCTGCCTCCCGAGTGCTGGGATTAAAGGCGTGCGCCACCACCACCCGGCTGATTTGTATTTCTAATGTCATAAATGATCACTGTGAAAATATTTGCCACTGCCAAAAGTTCAGCCCAGAAAACATACATAAAAATAATATTATATGGATTGGACTGGTAATATTTTAGAATATATATATATATATATATATACACATGTACATATATGCATTCAATAACAATTAATGAAAAAAGAGGCATGGGAAGAATTAACGGAGGAAATAGAAAGGAGAAATATTACAATTAAAGTATAATCTCAAATAAAAATATGTAATTGTGAAAAATATGTAATCTACCATGTAAAAATTAATAAATGTAAATATATTAAAATATATGGTATACAAGTATATATTAATATATGTAAGCATATATTAATTCCATATTTTGTTTTAAAATAGTCTCAAATTGATATCAAAAATAAATGTACATATATTAATTTCTAGCACTTTTAAAACAAATATATTTTTATTTTAATGTTTATTTTAATGTTATAACATATTTAATGTTATAACATTAAATGTACATATATTAATTTCTAGCACTTTTAAAACAAATATATTTTTACTTTAATGTTTATTTTAATGTTATAAAATATTTAATGTTATAACATTAAAATATGTTCTAACAGAAAACACAAATGGAAAGATTGATTTCATGACAATTATTTAAGCTAATATTTTACAGAAAACTAGGAGATGCTGTTACTGATTGTATAAAGTCTTGTTGGGTTAAAATGGAGTAGTTTGTGTTAAATTTTTTATGTTATTTAACTTGGGATTTTCTAAAGCAGGGGAACTTACTCCTATAAACTCAGTATATGAACTATCAGAGCACAGAGTGTCAGGTCCATCACCAACTTCCATAAAGGACTCCAGATCCTTCTACAGAAAATGCTTCTACCAAGACATTTCCTTAGTTTCCCTTGAAGCAATGGATTTTGTTTCCAAAACAATGTTTGTATCCACCTTAATTTTTACTTTGAAATCTCTCTGTTGACTCTTGAATACGCAGTTAGTATATAATGACCTGAGTGTTGTCATTACATTATCCCATTTATAACAAAAGGCTTACCCTTTGAATGTCATTCACCAGTTCTTTAGGTAGACATGTAGAACACAGGTGGAAAATAAAACAGAAGACACAAAATAGAATGCATAATGAGGAAGTCAAATTTTAAACAAACTTACAGTGTGTTTATTGTAATTGCTGAAATCCAAAGCATTAATTCCTGGTAAAGAGGAAGAGAAACAGTAAATTCCTTTCTAGTTGCTATGTAAATAGTGCAATCTTGATGGTAGCTGAAAAGTTCCCTGAAAAACTAAGCATATTACCACCAATATAACTAACGTCTTTGATTCTTAGCTCCAGGCTATCAAACTAAATGTGTATCCATGCACCTGAATATAGACTTGCTTAGTTATTTAGTACTGGCACAACTTCATGAACAGTAATGCTCAAAGAGATTGAAGAAGATGAATAATTTGAAATCTATTCCCTGACTGTGTAATAGATTAAATGATACTAAAAAATAACAGAATTCTCAACCAAGCAACAGATTCAAACTATAAATGAAAAATTCTCAGAAATAACAATCCTGGCTGATGTTATATCTTCAGTCCTAGCACCCAGAGGGTCACTGTGAGTTTCAGGCCAGCCAAGTACTCATAGAAAATATTAGACTAGCCAAGGTACATAGTGAAACTCTGTCTCAGGAGGAAAACCCCACAGAAATAGCAACGTACAAAATTTTTGTTAATTTTTAAAATATCTCAAATAGTTGAAGCATGAATCATAATACTACCTCATCTCAAATTATACTGTAAAACTACTTCAATAAAAATGACTTGATACTGCCAATAAATAGGAGATTATATTAATGGAACAAAATGGAGAACAAGACAATAAACCAAGACTTCAGTTGTCTTATTTTTGACACAGGGATCAAGAACATAAAATGGGGAAAAATAATTCTCTTCAATAAGTTGTGTTCAGAATATTGGACAACCTCGTAGAGAAAAATGAATCGATCACTTCACACTATATACAAACTCAGTTCAAAATAGAGAAAGATTTAAACGTAACAGCCTCTATGGGTAAAAATGTCTAAAAGGAAACATAGGAATGCATTTATTTAAAGAACAAATAACACAGGAATAATATAAAAGAACTGCAACTACTATACAGAAAGTATCTTATAACCTAACCATCTTTGAATAATTGCTCTCATTAAGAGTATTTAATCACACAGAAATGCAGTGAAGCATAAAGTGTTAATTTGTCCTATCAAATGTTTTAAATAAAATTGGAAAACCAGTATTACCTGATCACCAACTGATTGCAATGAAAACACGGAAAGAAAAATATATTAATGAGAAATATAATATTTGAGTACCAAGGCAATGCTGAACTAGTTAAACAAACACCACTAAGATTTAAGAAGTTAGTAACTTTTGTTGTATCATATCCATACCAATTTGGGAAAATTATTAATGCAACTACCCTGAAATTTAAAGTAATACATGTGTGTATTCATGTGCATATGTGTGTGTATTTTTGCATAAAGAAAGAGACAGAAAAGGAGAAAATATGTGTGTATCAATATATAATAAGTATACGTGTATTTGCACAGGATAGATACAGATGGAGAAAAGAAACTTAAGTATTGAAACCAAAGTAATGAATTTAATTAGGAAAGCGATAATCTATACTAATTTCTAGAACCTTTCTGTCCCAAGACATTTGAAAATTCTTTGTCAAGATGGCTAAAGTCATTTATGAAGCATAGACATTTTTTAATGAATAATTAACTTTGGCCTCACTATAGCTGGAAGATTTCCTGTGTTCCGCCTGGCCCACAGTAGGGACAAATCTCTCACCCACAGTCCCGCAGCCTTTTATAAAATAATCAGAGGCTTAATATTATTTATAACTGCTTAGCCATGAACTCAGGCTTATTACTGACTAGCCCTTACACTTAAATTAACCCATGATTCTTACTTATATTTATTTAGCCACGTGCTTAGTACCTTTTCTCAGTTCTGCCTTGTCATCTTACTTCCTCTATCTCTGTCTGTTGACTCCTGACTCTGTCCTTCCTCTTCCCAGAAGTCTCCTTGTCTGCTTGTCTGCCTATACTTCCTGCCTGGCTGCTGGCCAATCAGCGTTTTATTTATCAACCAATCAGAGCAACACATATTCACAGCAAACAATGATATCCCACAGCACCTCACACTCAGTAGCACTGTCAACAGTTTGGACTTGTTTATAATGGCTGATATACTGAGGGAAAATCCTACTGTTGTTGGCTTTCAAAAGGAAAAGGAGATTCAGTTATTTTAAAGCCAGTGTAAGAAACATGTCCTTTCAAAAAATCACATAAAATTCTATCCTGAAAAAATAAATAAAATGTTTGTTAAGATATTTCTGGACACTATAGAATAATACTTTTAAAATATTTTTAATTAAAAGTATAGTGTACCCACTAATTACAACATATAACTAACTACACAATGCATATACATGTATATCACTAAAGAGGGCTAGCTGTCATCTCCTTTGATGCATCCTAGGATTTTACACAGATTAAGAAATTCCATTTTGGGATAAGGCAAACACACTTGTTTACCCATGGTTAAGACAATTACACATATTCAGCCATACTTGATAGCTGATCATCTCCAATAAATATTTTTATTAAACAAGTGGATCACCCAAAGTAAATTTATGGTATATCAGTGAAGCAGCCTGGATCATCATACATCCCTAGAAGAGGGGATCATTCATTATAAATCAGTTAAATAATCGGCTTTTGGGCTTGACTTACTAACACTAACCATATCTAAGATATTGCTTTAATTAATATGTGTCAGAATTTTGCAAACATCATATTCATAAGAAAATTAAAGAAGTTACCTATCTTATTTTGTCTTTGCAAGGCTATTTTTTTTTTTTTTTGGTTTTTCGAGACAGGGTTTCTCTGTGTAGCTTTGCGCCTCTCCTGGAACTCACTTGGTAGCCCAGGCTGGCCTTGAACTCACAGAGATCCACCTGGCTCTCCCTCCCAAGTGCTGAGATTAAAGATGTGCGCCACCACCGCCCGGCACAAGTCTATTTTTCATGAGTGCAAATAATTATGAATAAAATAGAGTAAGGTAAAATTTAGTGATGTTCACTTACACTATTTAGCCATGTGGTATAAAACAAAGAGGGCTTTTAATTTGTCACAAATTTAATGCTATGGGATTGCTATGATGATAAATAGAAATATGGATGCTGTGGCATCAAATAAGGTGCTCAATTTAAAAAAAAAACATGCACTTTGCACATGTTTCTTCTGTTCCTGGTACAGGTTTACAAAATGTGCAATACAGTCTTTCCAATGTTCATCACATTGGGGAAAGTAATTCTATTATAAGTGTATCAGACTTAGCCATGGACAGGGCATTACTGGGAGAGCATAGTAGAGCTTTAGTCAAAGGCAAACATTCCTCACCGAAACTTACATACTTACATTCAAGAAGATTTGTAAAGCTTAAATAGATACATTAGGTAGGCAACTCAGAGAAGGATGGAAATATACACACAGAGTAGTGAGCATGAAAATGTGTTCTGGGAATAAGAAATACATGAATGTGATATGTATGAACTTATTTATAGGTGTATGTACGGCTCTGTATAACTAGGACCATATATGTACAAACAGAGCATAGAGATAACAGTGAGATTTTAGAGAGAGACATATAGAGGCAACATCAATTCTTTATTGCAATCAGTACTCTTCATTCTGTCCAAAAGTTATTTTTATTTGTAATCCATAGAAAGTATTAGCCTGTAAATTACACCATTGAATGCATGTGTTTTTTTTCCTGCTAGCATTAACACAATATAATTTTTTTAAAAAAATTCAACAACTCTGCTTTTACCTATTGTAAATATGATATGAATGTGAAGAGAATAATAATGATAATTATAATTATTTTCACCAGTACTGATATTTTTGTTTTGCTTTGAACAGAAACCATATTAACACATTTTAAAGGTCAAATAACTTTGTATAATACATCTCATCCACAGTAATGTGCATAAATTGAGTATAATTTTTCTATTGAACTTACCATACATTACTATCCTGGGAATAAGCTTTTAGTATTTTGAGCACTGGCATTAATCTACTTAATATTCTGCTTTTCCTGTTTTCACATTTATAAAATTGTCCTTTCAGAGTCATCCAAGAGCTCATTATATTCTTGGTTTCTAAACACTTATTAGTCTTAGACTGATATTTTAACATTAATTTTCTTTAAGAGAAACAGTAAGTGCTTGATTTTACCATATGTTAAAGATTTTGTGACTTGTATAATACAGAAAAAAATTTTGCTTTCTCTTGATATGTTTGATCATAACAGAATGTATGTTTTAGTTTAAAGTGGGGTCATTGATTTTGTGTTTATTCCTATGATTTACTGAAGAATTATTGTTATATTGCCAGTAATCAACATGACTCTTATCCCTGTTTAAATATTGATTGCTTCTTTGTATTGTATAACCTAAATATCTTGTAATAAAAGGTTTACTAGAAACTTAACTTAGTTCTGTGATAAAAAGGAACACAAGTAAGCGTGGGCTTTATGAATATATTTGTAACAAATAAGGTAAAATGCTAAGAATTATTCCAAGGTGTGGCAAAAATGTTCCTCTGAATTATGTTAGGCTAACTACAGACATGCCAGCTTTACATTTCTGTTGTTGGGATGAAATGCCCTAACAAAAGAAACCTAAGGTAGGAAGGACTTACTTTTGCTTCCTGTTTGAGGGCACAGCTCAACACGTAGAGAAATCACAATAGCTTAACCTAGAATCAGCTGGTCACATTATATTCACATTATGGAAGAAAGAGCGATGAAATTGCTCAGTTTATGCCATCTCTTTTATGCAATCAATACCAAAGCCCAGGAAATGGTTCTGCACACCATGACTATGGGTTTTCCCATGTCATTTCACCTAATTAAGTTAATCCCTTGAGAGATGTCCAGATGGTAACCTAACATAAATATTCCATCATAGGTGTGCTTAGAAGGTTGACTGCTAGATTATCCCCATGGAATTGATAATTAACTACAACTATTACAAAGTATTAGAAAACAGTGACTGGATTTTAAAATGCAAATGAACATGGCTACCCTAAGTGGTTCTTTTTTTAACACTAAAATGTGTTTATTTTATTAGGAAAGACAGTTTCATCAACTATCCACTCCAAAGACTGAACTGAGAATGCATGTGAAATTCTTGCAGACAGATTGAAACCATCAGAGAAAGAAGCAACAGGAATAAGAAGAGTCCAATAGAAAATCTTTATGGACGATGTCTGAACAAGCTTATCTGTGTTTTTTTCTGAATTATCATCATTAGCTTATATGTTTTGGGAAAAAAGTTCTTTTACTTCCAAAATTGCTTTTTCCACAGAGTGAAGCTCTTTAACTGATACCACTCAAAGGAATGTTTCTTGGTTCCTAATCATATTTATGAATGTGGATTAAACAGACTACCTTGTATAAATCTCAAAACCACTTATTTATGATATACAATGATTTCTACTCATCATTAATTACATCTATCCACCACTGTCAAACAGTGGGCAAATAGAACATCAATTGATACAATTTTATTTATAATTAATTGTTAAATATAAGACAATTTTTTCGCATAAATAATGTTTCATGTAAGTTAATTTTAAAACTTTCTATAGGAACATAACTATAATTCACCAGATTATAATATTGCATATGAAGTCATTGTACCACAGCACATATTAATTAATTTCATGCAGACAAATACCTTACTAAGATCTGAATTTTGAAACACTCCCTCTTGAAATGGTCTGTCTCTAAGGTTTTCTCATGTTTTGTTTTCCAGCCTAGATAAAGTTCCATGATCTAGATTTTAGTGAAAAGTGGAAAATTATATCAAGTATATATAGGAATTAGTTGGAATGGGAGCAAGAGAGAAATCGTTTATATTTTGGAAGTTAGTTCTGTCATTCTGCTGCTTACTGCACTCTTAAATATATGCTCCTCAGTTGTAGAGAATTAATTGCTTGCCCCTAAATGCCAAGTCTTTGCTCCACGAAAGTAATTTATTGCAAACCGGTGATATCTCTATAATTCATCCTTCTGGGTGGGAAATCCTCAGCTCACTATTCTCTTGTGTTTAAAGACTATTCTGTATGATATACGTTTGTTTAGAGTCTGATGCTAATCATCATGTCATTTATTATAATTTTGACATTTAAGCTGGAATTTTCAATGATCTAATTCACTATTGAAATGTTTTCTTGTGGATATATAGCTTTTATACTATTCTAAACCCAGAATTTAGAATAAACTTATTTTAAGATCGCTCAACGTTTTCCCAAATTAATGACAAATTGATGATGCATGGTTGATATTGCAATTTCCTTCTCATATGAATTTGAAAGGCTACCTTGTACGTTCCCTGTCTTGTTCTATTGTTAAATCCTTGAGTATTTTTCTTCCACTATATGACCTGCCCCTATCCTTGAACTTCTTGGTGAGCTATTTCCTTTTTGGAGAAGTTTTATGGCACAATCCGACCAGCCCTCCTATATTTCTTTTATTTTCTTTTCCTACTGTCAACACTGCAGTCCAAACTGCAAATTATGAGTAGATTAGCTTTCATCTTGCCTCGGTCCTTTCACAGCTCTTGTAAAGCCAGCTCAGCTAGCACTTCTGAGATTGCACTTCAAGCGACTTCTCTCGTGAATTTTACTTTGATGTCAGTCTCATAATGGGAGGTCTTGAATGCAGAGCATAGTCATTTCGCACATTATAGCTTTCCAAGATATATAATTATTGCATTCTAAAAATATTCCAAGTACATTTTCATCAGATAATAAAATGATTCAGTGTAAAAACGAAACCAACAATAACAATATTTTAGCTTTACATCAGACATTTTCCAGTCTTATTGTATATAAAAACTATATAGGAATAGAATCTTATTAAAATATCGGTTTTAAAGGTAAATATACTGTTTTCATAGATACTTTACATCAGAAAAATACATTTTAATGGAATTCTAAAAAATATTTTGCTGCATAAACTCCGAGATTATTTGTCAGCCATTCAGTCATCATAATTTATGAAAAGACCCCATGTAGAATGTATAATCTTCACTAAATTATATAGGCAGTATTTGTATTTCTTTTTTACTTATTTATTCATTTATTTAGTGGGGGGTTGTGTGTTTGTGTGCTCACATATGTGTGCACATGTGTTTGTGCATATATTCTATGGCTTATATATATACATCAAAGGACAACCCCAAGGAGTTGGTTCTCTAATTCCATCATGTGGACTACAGAGACTGAACTGAGGTCATCAGTTCTGGCTCCCTGAGCCATCTTCCTGACTTTCAGAATTTGTACTTAAACAATTGTTCTGATGTTTGCCCTATAAGATGTCTAGGAAGGGTTATTTTTTTTTGTTTTTTTGTTTGTGTGTTTTTTTTTTTTTTGTATCCAGAAAATAAAATGCATTCACACCAAAGAACGGTAGATTTAATTATTCTTTCATAATTGAATACCAAAAATTTTATTAGTATCTTCTTAATTCTTGCAAAATGAAAAGTGTACTGTTTGTAAAGTATGTTCTGAATACACTATCATAGTGACCTATGTCTAAGCTATCAAGGCACTGAGTGTCTGTCCCAGGAAAGGATCCTATGAAGGCCAGGTTGAAAAACCATAACTCAATGCAAGAAAAGACAAGGAAGAAAATGTTTCCAAAATCGCTTCATATGTTTAATAGCTCAAAATTATTTTGCAAATAGTTTCACTATATACCTATCTTATTTCTTCAAATCATTAGTACTAATATTTATAAATTTGGGATGTGGAAATGGATGAGTTGGTTGAAAAGGGCTTGTTATGCAATCATGGAGTTCTGAGTTCCATCCTCAACACCTACATAAAAATACAATATTATGCTTAAGTTTTTGAACATTTTAATAGAAAGTTAGATAAGTCAGCTTGGTTTTGGCTGAATAATAACACATATTTGACTCCTGTAATATAATGCTGTATGTTATGTAAAATTCATATATTTATATAAATTTCTAACAAGAAGTCATACAACATGAATAACCTTAAATATATATATATATATATATTATATCATTATTTTCTGTTAAATATTTCATTATAATCATTTATATTAATCCTAGGTAATCATGCTTATTTTACTTGATGAATAAAGTAAGGGCTTCCTTCATAATGAAGGAAAATCACCCCACTTAGTATCCAGTGCTAACATCTAACATGGATATAATTTTTCATTTATATATAAGAAAAACAAGGATATTCAATACATCTCATTAATCTTAGAAACAGCAATGATGAAACTAATACCTCTCAGATTACAGAAAATCCATAATCGTTTCCAGTGATTTAAACATGTTTCACACCCAGGACCGAGGTCTTTGCTAATGTCTGGTGTACTGTTCTATCACGGTACTCGGGTACTTGCTCCTGATTTGCAGAACAAGTGTGGCGATTTAGTGGTTGTTGAAAATCAGCTTCCCTCCTGACATGTGCACAATGAACTGTGGTAAACTGTAGTCTTTCTGTGTTTCTTAGTGCACAGAAAATTCATAGACACTTCTGTGAAAAAAGAACATCTCCAAACCTATGTTCACCTCAATGCCCATATCCATGAAGCTATTAGCCCATAGGTAAGAAGAGAACTCCTTAGACGGATGTACATGGGGATTATGTATTTCAACTGTTAAAATGCTTAGGATTACCAGATCATAGCATCAAGAAAGTAATGCCATCATCCTGTGGCTCAGGGATGACTCACTGACAGACTTATGTTTTTTTAACTATAAAAGTGGAAGAGGGGAATCTGTGATTGGTATGTAAAATGAATAAAATATTTCTTAATAAAAATATATAACGGCTTTCAGCAAAGCTTTTGTTTCTCTCCTTGGATGTATTTGGTTTTCTGTAGGCACTTTGCAGAAATGAATATTCAGAAGTTTTCTGATTTGCCCTTTCCTTCTTTGCTTGCACACTTCTATGTCTGAGTTCTGGTTTGACACATATGTATAACATTTTTTTTCACAGAAAGGAGGGTGTTTTAAATTAACATTCACTGTGAACCTTAATACAGTTTTATTTCCAGCACATATTTTGTCCAGTTTTATAGATTCCATGCCATGATGGTGGTGAAATTTATATATTAAAACACTTCTCCATTTATGAGAAAATTTCCTTATTTTAGCTACCTTTATAACTCTTCCCTTTCTCACATAAAGCTGTTAAAGCTTCTCCTAAGTTCTTTTCAAACAATTTTCTCTCTCTTTGATTCCTATTTAGCCCCCAACATGATCTCTATGCACACTGGAATAACCAAGCTTTCTTTATCTTTCTTTACTTTACCAATTTCAAAGCATTATTCTGAATATTCTCTCCCAGAAATATGGTATTTCTTGATCCTATCTTTACTTCTTTAAAATTCTGCTTTATTGTCTTTTGATATTACCAATAACCATGTAACAAGTTAAACAATTCCTGAAACTGACTACTTTCAAACTATTTTGAGCTTTCCTTCACAATATCTAGAAAAAAAAATCTCATTCATTATTCAGGGTAGAGTCAAATATCAAATCTCATTTATTAATTTTTCACTGCTGCATAACAAAGCATAATAAAACTGTGCTCCTGTGCTATAGGATGTACATATCAATAATTCATTACTTATTCATACATTGATATTCCATGTTAGCATGGGCACCTCTTAAAGACAATTCTATTCTCCTAAACATTCCTTTGTGTGCTGTGGTGGTTTGTTTGAGAAATAGTCACCATAGACTTTGTATTTGACCACTTGCTTCCCAGTTGGTGAGAGTTTGTGGAAGTTTTGGAACCTTTAAGAGTAAGGGCTGGAGAGATGGCTCAGCCATTAAAGGCTAGGCTCACAACCCAAAATATAGGAGTTGGAGCCTTGCTGGAGGAAACTCTTCACTGAGGGTGGGCTTTGAGAGTTTATAGTTTGGCTGGACTGCCTGGTCTTTCTCTCTGCTTCCTCTGTGCTGATGAGCAGAGCAATTCTATGAGTGTAGCAGAATGCCATTGGGAGTCATTTTATTACCATATTGTTTTGGTACAACAGTAGTATTTAGTTTTACCATAGGTCCCTTGGATATATAGTCTTAAGTTCTGGGTCACCCAAGAAGTGTCAACTGTAGATTCCCTTTGGTAGTGTGGTCCTTACATCAAAGCAGATATTAGTTAGCTACTTCCACAAGCTTGGTGTCATCATTGCGGTAGCATATCTTGCAGGCAGAACATCATAGTAGATTAAAGGGTTTGTGGCTGGGTTGGTGAAAGAAAAAAAGAAAGAAAAGGACATGACTGCTCCTAGGTAGGGTGGAGGAAAAGGTTCATTGTAGATAAGAGAGAGAGAGAGAGCATAGTCAGAGGCAGAGATGTCTGGAAGAGTCCACAGTGTACATGACTGGCAGTCTAGACTGGGCTTGTGAGGAGAGAGAGTGGTGATTCTAGATACTATAGGAAAGCAGCTGATAAATCCAACCTCTACTTCAGTTCTTGCGTCCAGGTTCCTGCTTTTAGTTTCGACCCTGATTTCCTTTGGTGGTAGACTGTAATGTGGAAGTAGAAGCAACATAAACTCTCTCCTCCCCTTGCTGTTTTGGTCACAGTATTTTATTGTGACAACAGAGACCCTAACTAAGACATTTCCTTAAGTTGCTTTTGTCAGCGTGTTTGATAACCATTAATGAAAAGTAACTAATGGATGTGTGTTAACCATTTTTGCTTCCCAGATCAACATGACAGCAAGTTGCTTTGTTCTTTACTATTCCAGAATCATAGGCCAGATAACGAAAGGCATCTAATTTGGCATACTGGGTGTATGAATTTCCTAGATATGGCTGAAAGAAAATAACAAAAAAGGAAGGTTTCTGCAAATCAAAGTAACATTTAATCAATAGCTTATTTACCCTTTAAATATATTTGAATATATTTATTGATACTGATTCAATATATAGCTATTGGTTCAATATATTAAATACTATATGCAATAGGTTAGACTACAAACTCCTCTGACAAAGGAAGACGACCAAAGACAGAGTAGGCATAGAATTTCCTTGGCAAGGGTGGGAATGTACAGCAATTGGTAGAGTAGTTTCTTAGCATGCTAAAGACAGCGTGTTTGATTCTTTCCATGAACAAACTGGTTATGGCAATGCCATATGGTAATATCAGTATTTGGGTAATGGAATCAGGATCAGATTTTCAAGGTAGCCCTCTGAGATATAGAGAGAATGTAGCTAGCCTACTGAAAAGTAGCAAAACTACAACCAAAATCAAACAATCTTGAGAAATAATGAGTGAAAATAGAACTTCTGCTCTGGTATAAGAATGCATACCTATACTGGTGCCAGCAGAAAGGCAGAGATGGAACAATTACAAGTTTGAGGCACACCTTTGAGGCACACTTGCCTTACATAATGAGTTGTCAGACAATCTGTGTTACAGAGTGAGTCCATAGTGCAATATTTAACACAAACAAATTATAAATTCTGGTATCATATACTATATCTACATTTAGTACAAATTAGATAAAAGACCCTCAGACACCTACAATACCAATTTCTCACACTTCAACATGATGGATTAAGAAACTTAAAATCATTGGCAATCATGTGTTTTTATATATCGTCCTTATATTATGCTCATTAATGCATGAAATTTTGATCTTCACATTTCACTGAAGAAAAATTAAGATAAATATCAAAGTGCATTATCTAATCAAAATACTCCAGCACAAAGCTGATAAATCATAATTACCTGAGTTTGTGTAAATAGGCTATGCTTCTGTTAAATGAAGTTTTCAGTGTTGTAAGAAATACAGGATTAGGAAATTATATCAGGCCTTTGATCTTATTTCAAATACTTCCAGAAGAAAATAAAGTTACACTAGACATAACCAGGCACAAAAATTTCATCTTCAAATATTCTAATTCAATTTTGAAAGATTAAAAAGTTAATAAATCTTGTAAAACAATTTGTTAAGAAAATTATTTCTAGCCTTAAAATTCCTCTCTTGAAATGTCTAAGGATATGATTATAAAACCTTTAGTGTAATAAAAATGGAAGCAACCTAATTGGCTATCAGTGTAGGATCATTAGTGAAAATAAGGGTTGCCAATGGAAAAGCATTTTCCAGAACAATGGAAAAGAATAATGTTCCATGTATTTTGTTTGGAAAGCACAGGAGATCTTTTCATTTTCTGATATCTTCTTCAATTTCTTTCTTTAGGGACTTAAAGTTCTTGTCATACTGGTCCTTCACTTGCTTAGTTAGAGTTGCCCCAAGGTATTTTATATTATTTGTGGCTATTGTAAAGTGTGATGTTCCTCTGATTTCTTTCTCAGCCCTTTTATCATTTGTATATAGGAGGGCTACTGATTTTTTGAGTTAGTCTTGTATCTTGCCACATTACTGAAGAAGTTTATCAGCTGTGGGAGTTCCCTGGTAGAATTTTTGGTATCACTTATGGACACTATCATATCGTCTGCAAGTAGTGAAAGTTTGACTTCTTCCTTTCCAATTCCTATCCCTTTGATCTCCTTTGCATTGCAAAGTGGTATCGACTACATTTCAAATGCAGAATCTAGAAAATAATGTGTGTGTATCTATATAAACAAATTACATATGGGTAGAGTATGAGGTAAGGAAATAGAGCAATAAAAGCTAATCTTTCCAGGATAAGGGAAGACTGAACCCTGGTAATAGATACAAGTTGTGAAAGGGGATATAAAGCTAACTGTTTTTCTAGTTCTAATTCTGTTGAGGATTTATTTTGTTTTGTTTTTAGTAGTGGATAAGTAAATAAAATATATTCAATACTAAAAGTGTAAAATCTAATGTGAAGCCCCACAGATTTCATTCTAAATGCCAATTCTCACTGTATAGAAGTTCATTAAGTTGTATAGACTTTGCCACTGGTTAATTTTGGTGCATGATGTTTTTAAATATTTTCAGGGTTTTTTTTTATAATAAAGTTAATAACATTTTTAAAAAAGAATGAAAAGAATAAGAAATGTATTTAAAATTTTATGGTGTGGATAAATGGAAATCATTGACATTCAATAATAAAATATGGGCTTGTGTTTTCACATGAGACAGAGGACTCCTATTTACTCTATGTACTCAACAGAATTCTACCTTTTAATTTACCTTTATTTAGCATAAGTGCAACTTAAATGCAAAGTAAAATTATTTTTTTCATTAAGACCTGAAAACAACCTAGACAGAATTTCAACCTCATTGTTTCAGTATTAATGTAATGAGAAGCTACTGAGAACTGGAGTTTTGTGTTATTATGGGTTTTCCCTCAACACCAAAGATCAACATCCTCCAACATGTCATGTTTCTCTTTTAACTGTTCCTCTACAGGTAACTTTTACAATGTAAAATACTGGGCCTTTGTCACTACATTTCTTTCTTTCTTTCTTTCTTTCTTTCTTTCTTTCTTTCTTTCTTTCTTTCTTT
>CABHPP010001219.1:593-15319 GCA_902168425.1 Peromyscus attwateri | reverse complement strand
TTTCTTTCTTTCTTTCTTTCTTTCTTTCTTTCTTTCTTTCTTTCTTTTTTTTGTTGTTGTTGTTTTGTTTTGTTTTTCAAGACAGGGTTTCTCTGTGTAGCTTTGTGCCTTTCCTGGATCTCGCTCTGTAGACCAGGCTGGCCTTGAACTCACAGAGATCTGCCTGCCTCTGTCTCCCAAGTGCTGGGATACCACCCGGCATCACTACATTTCTTATTGAGAGTCACATTTCACTGAACTGTCTGTAACTTATCCTGTTCCTCCAATCTCATCTTTTCCATTCCTTCTCATTTACTTTCAGCTGTCAATCAGAACTTATTGCTGCTCCTCAACATATTGTCACCTCAGAGATTGTCACCTCAGAGATTGTTTGACAATACACTCACATGGACTACTTATTTCAAACACATTTTAGCACAGCAGTAACTCTGTGCAAGACACATACACACACACACACACACACACACACACACACACACACAGAGAGAGAGAGAGAGAGAGAGAGAGAGAGAGAGAGAGAGAGAGAGAGAGAGAGAATTAAGTATCTCTTCACTATATCTGAAATTGAAACACTGAAATTATCTAAATACGTTTCAGTACAGAAATCAGCAAAAGTAAAACACACACACACACACACACACACACACACACACACACACACATATTTACTATTAATAGGGTCAGAAGGAAAAAATGAACAGCAACTATTTCTGTTTCTGTGGAATTCACAGAAGCTTGCCCGCCCAGCCTTTCCATTTCTCCATCCCTCTCTATATCCCTCTCTTTCTGTCCTCCTGTACAGCTCTCATATTTAGCATAGATCCCTTCTTACAGCTAAAACCATAAGTGAGGAAAATGCACATGAAAATCAGCATCTGGGCTCTGCATGATAAAAATATTTATGTGAGAAAGGCTCATTTTATGCAATGGCTGAAAAGATAAGCAGGGAGATGCATCCTACCAAAATGATGCAGCCCACCAAAAGCTTGCATGTAATGTCTATTAATCAAACGAATACAATTATAAATTTATTGTACTGACTCTAAATTTAAAAGTGAAACTGGGTCACAATAATTACTTAAATATGAGAAATTTTTGATTATTTTCTCATGTTGACAATGTTTGAGTGCAAATACTTGTGATCCCCGAGCATTCCTGATCCTAAATAATAGATCTTTATGTCCAGACACTGTTCCAGCTTCGACATCATGACCACATGAATAATGTTGGGCTATTTTGTAACAGTAACCTTTTCAAGCCACATCAAATATGCCAAAATGTCTGTTTCTGTATTCATGATATCTGTCCTTACTGATATAAGAATACAACAAAAGACATTGTGTAATTATTTGGTTTCAAAACATCTGAATCAAGTTAGGCAGCCTATCTTTTGGCAGTGATTGTGATTATATAGTGGTATTCTATTTGTACTGAAATGTGATTTTATTTGTATGTTAATAAATAAAGTTGCTTAGGGGTCAGAGCTATTAGCAAGCCATAGCGAAAGCCAGGGCGGTGGTGGTGCACGCCTTTAATCCCAGCACTTGGTAAGCAGAGCTAGGTAGATCTCTGTGTGTTCAAGGATACAGCCAGCATTGGAGGCACACGCCCTTGATCTCAATACCAACCATAGAAGACTCGGGAGGTCTGGACAGAGAGACTGTGACGAGACAGCCACGTAGTTAGTTTATAACCAATGAGTAGGAAGAACCAGAACTCTTTATAAATCAGACGCACAGGAAGTAACTCCCTTTTCGGAGAGCTCTCTTGGCGGGAGAAGCTAGCTGGCGGAGAACGGGTAAGCTTCTGGCTCTGACCTCTTGGGCTTTCACCTTTACATTGGCTCTGTGTTTCTTATTTAATAAGGCGGTCGGATACATCTACATGATTACATACATATCTATATCTATATATACACACAAATATGTATATATGTATATAAGTTTGCCAGAATTTCTAGATATCAGCATTATTTAAGAAAGTATGTCCTACTGTGAACAGAGGGAACCATCACTGGGAATGATCCTTAGCTGTAAGAAAAGAAGAATAAAAAGTAGAGGAAAGCAACACTGAGTAGCTATCCATAATGTATGCTTCTTGTTCCAGATATTGAGTTCAGTTTTTCTCAGTCACTTCCTTATAATTTCAAAAAATGGTACCAGGAGTAAGATTTTTTTCCTTCAATTCCATAAACAAAAAAATAGGCAATTAGAGAAATCTGACCATTAACTAGAAATAGAGAAGATTAAATCATACAAAGCCTAAGACTTGTAATACTGTGTTATTTCCAAAATATTAGTCAGTAATCACAACTGAGAGAATTTAAACTATTTAAAAATCTAAAGAAATATCAACAAACAAGTTTTGTACAGGAAACAGGGAAAGCAATATCTAAATTAGGAAATAGAGCATATGCAGTGTGTGTGTGTGTGTGTGTGTGTGTGTGTGTGTGTGTGTGTGTGTAGACAAGCTTGCATGCCCTGTCTTCATCTGTCAGTCTCTATTTACATATGCAAATATACGTATGTATCAGATTTATATAGATGGGTATACATATGTATGTCTGTCTATTTTTCTTTTTCCTTCATTCCATGCCCTTATGGAACAAAACCATATTAATTTCTTTGTATAATACATCTGGTTCTTAAGTCTATTCTACAAATCAACAGTTTTTAACATCTTTTTTTGTCATTTTTAAAATTTAGGTTCTTTATTGACTCTTTGGGAGTTTCACATCATGCATCCCAACTCTGTTCACATCCAGGTCCCCCTATAGCCTCCCCTCATTCCTGCCATGCTCCCCACATACAGAAACAAATCAAAATCCGCAAGCAAGGGAACAAAAACAAAAGCATGAACAAAAACAAAACAAAAACACCCAAAAACCAAACCAAACCAAAACACAAAACCACAACCACAGAAAATTCCCTTTGCTTCTCTTTCTTTCCTGCTTCTCCAACATCTCTTCATTTGTCCTGGTGGCACTGGAGGCTTCAGTGTGACATATAGTACCCCTCTGTTTTACTGGCACATGTTTATTGCAATGAGTCACTGGTCTGGTTCCAGGCTTCTGGTTTCTGGTTCACCATCATCACTGGATCCTCACCAGAATTCCTCTGGGATATCCTGTGGCTGACATGAGTCCTGGAAATCTTGCAGGTATCTTTCCACAGGACCAGTCCCTTCATCCACTCCAGCAGGTCCTAGATGGGGTAAATGCTAAGGTGGGTCAACCAAAGACCTGGCTGTAGGCCTGTTTGGCAGCAAAGCTGGTCATTGTGGGCCCCTGGAGCAACTGACCTCACATGATGTTGGAGGCACTTCCCAAACATGCATGCCCTCAGGGTAGGTTCACCTTGGTTTATGGTGGGGGTGGGGGCCATCTCTTCAGCAAGCAGGGGCCAGCTCTCTTGCTTTATTATCCAGCGAGAGAGGCAAGGGCAGCTTTCCCGGGGCCAGTGAAGGATGTGGTTGGCTCAGCATGACCTTCTGATTTCATGTTACATGATACCTAAGTCCTCCTTAGGTGATACAGGCCGCAGACATCCACATAGACCTCAGGTATGGATGGACTATGGACCTAGACATGGCCCTTAGCAGTAGCTTGGGGCCTGTCAACATCCTGGCTCTTGGAAGAGGGCCTGGCAGTTCAGGTGGGAATGGTTTCTGCCCTAACCTAGGACCTCTATGTGACCTTTGGTGGCAATACAGGATCCGGATTTCTGCACAGACCCCAGCCACGGTAGAACCATTGACCTGGACATGGTCCTCGACAGTGGGTGGATGTGGATGTCACCACTGCCCCAGGGACAGTATGGCCCTGAGACACCAACATGGTCCTCGATCTCAGGTGTCTGCACATCCTTCGATGGTAACAGGTGCATCGGACATCCGCACAGACTCTGGCTGCAGCAGAGCCACGGACCCTGACATGGCCCATAACTGCAACTCTGGTCTGTATGTCACTACAACATTGAGTAGTAGCACAGGCCACTCAGATCAGAATACATCCTGGCCCTTGGACACCAACTTGGACTCAGGTGACTGATCTGACCCTGGGCATCCTCATGGTGCTCGGTGGTAACAGGAGCCATGTACATCAATCTAGACCCTGGCCGCTATAGGGCCACAGACCCAGACATGGCCCTAGGTAGCAGCTTGGGCCCAGATGACATCATGACCCTCAGGTGGCAGCACAATCCACCCATATCTGTGTGACCCCTGCTGTGGCGTGGCCCTCAGACTACAAGCAAGTTGCAGGCTCCGGCCCAGATCCCAGGCCTTTGTATTGGCCCTAGAAACAACCTGTGCCACAGTCTTCAACACAAACCCCAGCTGCAGCTAGGCCACAGATCGAGACATGGCTTCAAGCAGCATCTTGGCCTGGTCGACATCCTAGATCCACGTGGTGGTATCCCCGGCAACTCAGATCAGGATGGCTCTGGTAGCGGTATGGCTACTGGACTCCTACAAGGCCACAAGCTACGGCCCAGACCCCAGGCTTTCACCTTGAGGGTCCTGGACCGCTAGCCCATGTCTGAGACAATTTTTAATATCTTAACTCACCTGCCTTGGCCTCTGGAGTAACTAAAACCCAATGTCCATTCCATTACTCTATCACTTTGTTGCTTTGTTGTTTCTGTGATATTTAGATTTTTCAAGCCCTTTTCTTTCATTCCTCTGACAAATAGTCATCTCTGCTCCTTTATTGTTTTGTAAATTAGCATGTTTAGAGCACTATCAATAAAATAACGGATATTCAAAGAATCAGGTGAATGGATCATTTTCAAGGAAATGTTTTCCTATAACACTTCATTGTTGTCTAATTTTTCGTTGCCATTTTTCTTTCTGCTTAAATATATTAAACATTTTCCTTGATTTGTTTACATATCTAGAATTTTAAGTTATAAATTTTAGACTTTGGGCCTGGCATGGTGGTGTAAATTTTTAATCCTAATACTCAAGAGGCAGTGGCAGGAGGCTCTCTGATTTCTATGCCAGGTCTCCATAGACAGACTCTTTCACACACACACACACACACACACACACACACACACACACACACAGAGCAAAATAAATAAATAATGAAAAGTAGATAAGAAACCTTTTCTTTTTACAGTGACACTATTTTTGTGCTATACAGTTTCTACAAGCACTATTCCTGATGCATTACAATTATTTATACAACATACGATACTAGTTGACCTTTGTATTTCATTCATTTATAAATTATAGTTGCTTTTATTTTTTAACTAATGTATAAAAACTGGGTTTTCAGATATTTGGAAAAAATTTCAGATTTCTGTATTTATTGATTTTCAACATATTTTCATTGTGGTTAGAAAAAAACTCTACAAACAATTCAAATTATTTTAAAAGTATCAAATTACTTTCTACTTAGTATTCATTCCTCCTTTCTATTTTGCTTTAATTTTATGAGCAAAATACCTTTATTAATATCTTTTATCACTTTGCTATCTTCATCTACTTTAAAGATTAATTTTCATTCAATTTTTTTGGAATATCAGTTGAATTCTAGGCCTCAGAGACGCAAATCAAGAGCCTCCTTTTCAGCTCCACTCCTAGTCCCATAAAGACTTTGCATGCACTAAATAGTTCCAAAGCAAATCAATAGATTTTTTTATGTCCTACTTTGAGTCTTCTATATTTGTAATTCCTCTTGACGATTCTTTGATTAATGGCCTGCATAAAATTACGCTGCTTTTCCTCTAAGTACTTAAGGTTTTTCAGCAATCATTTTGCTACTAGTTTATCTTCACTGTGTCTTGATAGCATACTTGGTAGGGTTTCTTTATATGACTTTAGGGGTGTTTTATGCTCTAGAATGCGGTTTGTCTTAGTAAATTGTCTATGTTAGCCTGAAAGGAATGTGTGTTGAGCTGCTGCTGGATGAAGTAGTCTATAAACGTCAATTAGATCACATAGATTAATGGTGCTTCTCACTTCAAGTATATCCTTATTGATTTCCTGCCTGATGGTTCTATCAATTTTTGTAGGCCAAGTATTGAAGTCCCCAGTTGTAAAAGTGGATTTTTTTTTTCTCCTAGAAGACCTATCAGTTTTTGCCTCACATATTTGGGCATGTTTACCTTAGGCACATATACCCATAGGATTGCTATGTTTTGATGGGCAGTTAACTTTTTTATCTTGTTGTTATGACTTAATTTATCTTAAAAAAGAAATTTCCTTGTTCCAATACCCACTATAGTTTTCTGGAAATCTGGATACTCTAAATTTGTACAATGTTTGCATAAAGTATATTTTTCTGCTATATACATATGTAGTTTACATAGGTGAGAGCTTACATATAAAGGGTAGTAATTCTCAACACTATATTATTTACTAAACTCTGGCAGTCTGTCTCTTTTAATTGGAGTTATTATGTCATTCATATTTAAAGTCATTGTAAGCATTGCTATTTGGAATTAGATTAATACCATGTCTGTGTTTCATTTTCTGATCTCTGTGTTTAATAGGCCATTTTATATTTTTACATTTTTCTCTTCACACATCAGTTTTATGTCTGTACACATTTTTTGTTTAGGACATTAAGTGGATAGTTCTCTGTGTAAGAGTCTTTGCTGTGAAAGACGATACCTTGATTTCAAATCCCTAAGAACCTACAAATATGTGTGCCTGTAATCCCAACAACAGGCTATTGAGACAAACAGACTCCAGGAACTTAATAGCCATCCATCTTAGCCCCAAAGGTGAACTTCAGTGATGCCCTGTAGAGTTTGAATATAATATGCATAAGTATTTAAGTTTGGGTATTTATGTGCTTTATCTCCTCTAAGATTCATAGTCCTTCATGGGTTTCCTTACTTTGGTTTAGAAATCTCACCAACTACCTTAAGTCTTCCTTCCTCTCCTTTTTTTCCTTTATTATTCTTGGGTAACCCATTTCACTTCTGCTACTCATTTATAAATTGTTTTTATAGCACTTAGTTATTCATATTTTTATTTGTCTGTTCTTTCTCTTCTCTTTATTTCATTGTTGTAAACTTCAGTGGACTTATCTTTAGATCTCTGTTCTTTCCTCAGTTATGTCCAAGATTATTCCAAAACATAGAATATATGTTCATTGTGTTTATGGAGTAATAATATGCAACTTTTCACTTGATTTCCCCTTAAAGGAAATATATCCTTCTGATATTCCACATCTGTTGCTACAAGGTATCTAATACTTATTGGCTATCATAAAAAAATCATGAGAGTTTATATTACAGTTCTTGTTTTTTTTCAAAATCTGCATTATAATTGAATTTGTTTTTAATAATAACAGAAATGACTTTATGACTTTAGAATGTGTTTTCTTTATTTATAAAATGCCTTGTGATTTTTATTGGAAGGTGAGTATGCTGTAGTGTCAATTGCAAAATAGTTAAGCAAGCCTATCTTTGTGAGACATGCACATCTGATAGTACAATTGCATGAGATATTTTGATAGTACAGATAGATGCCTGAGGTTTTATCTTTTTTAGGGTTTTCCCTATTGTTTTCAGACTCCTCACAATATCTTCAAAAATAAAGCACAGAAAGTTCAAGAGCAGAAGGATACATCAGGTAAGGGCTTTCTGCTATGTGCGAACAATGACGGAAGGCAAGCAGGTACTTGCGAGACAGAAGGAGAGCAAGAACAAACTTCAACCACACCCTCTCTCCATCTCCCTACAACATAAATTAATGCATCAGTGTTTAATTCTAGATTCTAGGCTTGCTTTTCCTATTATGGGTTTTTTTTTTTGCAATAGTTTTAAAGTAAGTGTTAAAATGTCAATGTGCACTTATAGCCCAATAGATTAAACAGAATTTGCCAAGGATTTGAAAATTTTCCCATCCCTTGCCTTTTTCAATTTCCATTTATGTTTTCCTTATTGGTGTACAAGTATTTTAGCATATATTAGAAAGATTTCCATATTTTTCATGTTAATTTTGCTTGTGCAAAGTTTACTACATCTTAAATTAAAAAAGAAACTGTAAACAGAGTTTCTCTGTCTCACCTTGTCCCACAGCTACTTCCAAATAACCATTCAGAGGCTTATATTAATTATAAATGTTTGGTCAATGGCTCAGGCTTATTACTAACTAGCTGTTAGATTTAAATTAACTCATTTCTATAGATCTTTGTATCGCCATGTGGCCTGTGGCTTATCGGTCATTTGGCATCTGGCTCCTTGGGCAGCTGGCTTGCATCCTTCCCAACAAGAGCAACACACATTCACAGTATACAGAAGGATCATCCCACAGTATTTCTCTTTCTGTCTAATCAAAAATGAAGGTTCTAAATTTAACATAGTAAAATTACATATAACAAAATAGTTATCAAGCAAGAATTATAGATATATCTAATATATTTATATTTGTCAAAATCAGAAAAAAATTCTATTATCTATCTTATCTTGGTGAGTCTAGAGCTTTATATCTAATTTACCCTTTCATCATAATTAAGAAAAATTATACCTATGACTATCTAGTCTTCAATTCCCATCGAAGACCCCAGAAGGATGAAATGTTACCTAATGACAGGGACATCAGGCTGCCTGGAAAGCAACCCAAAGTTTCTCCGTAATGTTGGGGCATCCATCTTTGGGCCATAGGTATAGTATATCTGACACACATTTTTGTGAAGCAGGGAATTTTGAAGGACTGTCCTACCTTTTCTCAGCAAAGTTCAACAGTCACCTCTCTTGTGTCCTGCTGGTACAGTTTGGACAGTAACTGTCAGTAATTGAGACAAGGACAGTTTCTTTGCCCACACGGCTACCTTTTGTCATAAAGAAAACAAACTCCATACATGAGTTTCTTTGATGTCAATAATCCTCTTTGAAGTAATTGGTGCTGCCAGGAGCAGAAATATCTCAATGTAAAGAAAAGTCTAAGTTCTTAAAACATTTTAAATGCCATATTCTGTAGGTCTTTAAAGTGTTTGATGATTGCCTATCGATCTGAAATATATCTCTGCATGACTTTAAAAACTTAACTTACATGACTATAAGTTTACTCTTTTAGATGATTATTGATCTATATTTCTTACTTATATACTACATGTTTCAATGAGCTGCATAAACATAATACCCTAAACAAGAGCACAAATATACATATAGTATAACAAAATCAACTTTAAATTTGTATCAATAAACCAAAATCCATATCAATGTAAAAATATAAGATTAATAGTTGTTTTTTGGATTAAAATAGATTCAATAATCTATCCTTTATCCTTTTATTTCTAAAGCCCCTCTTTTTCTTTTCAAAATAAGATCCCTGAATCTAATCTCCTTTGTTTAGCATTTTTCCTGACCATTATCCATAACAACTTGTAACCAACTCCCCTAAATGATAACAAACATTCATAATTTATTTTGGGGAATAAGGGTACAGTTCTTAGATTACTTCCTGTTGGGGGCACTGGTGATCTTTGGGGGACCCTGAGAAATTTTAGGATTATGGTCAAGTCCTGACTGTAGTATTCTGTGAGGCTGCATCATCTTAACCAGTAGCCGTGAAGCTGTTCTGGGATACAAAACTCAGAGGAAACTGCAGCAGAGGAGCTCTGAAACGTTGGATCATCTCAGTCATCCATTCCCATTGGATTTTTTTCAGGGGGTTTTCCTTGATCATACTTGATTTTTCTTAACCCAGAATGAATCTAGAGCTACTCATTTCCTGTGGAAATAGAAATACAACCTCTCCCCCAAAGTACCATAACTTTTGACTTAAAATTTGAAGTCAAGATATTTTTTTAAAATATCTTAGTTTAATCCAGCAGCTTTTATAACCAAATGACTCATAGCAGTCAAAAAAAATTAAAGAAGACATAATAATATACACAATCCAGACTTTCTGTGCACTTTCCATCCTTATGTGGATGATTTTCTTTATATTACTTTACTGTCCCTTTTATGGACTATATTTTATTATTTTAAATCTATATTCTATAACTAAGACTGTATATACTCTTTCTTGCTCTCCCCCAATTCTATATACATTTTTTAAACATACCATGACCCATTTAGAGGCCTTTTGTCTGAATCTGTTCTTACTGTGTATCTCTAGCACATCATTCTTCTTATACCATTGATCCCTTTTCTGAAGAACACACTTAAAAAGCCTAAATCTGAGTGCCAACAAATGTGTTTTTTATTTATTTTCTAAAGAAAAAATGTATTTTCTGTAGAAAATTTGAAACTTTGAGCATTGAACATGAGATGCTGTTGATATTATACTCTCTACTGCTGGGAATTTGCAGCCCACTTTGTTTTGTCTGTTAGGTATAATATGCTACCTTGTTGTGAACTCAATTTTCTTTTTCCTGAAAATTAATGAGATAAAATAAGTGCTGTGTATTTTCTCTCCCAGGAAAACATCTTCATTATTTATGATCCTTATTCTTATGCCTTATTGGCTATTTTAAATGTTCTTCTTTCCAGTTAGTTACATGATGCGGGTCCTCACTTACCATCTGGAAATCTGAACTTCTCCAGTTATTATTTTATGATTGTAATTTTTTACATAAATATGAGAGAAATCCATTTTTCTAGTGGTCTTATAAAATAGATGCCTATGAAAAGTCAGAAACATTATCAACAAAGATATTCTTTGTAGATGTAACCGACTGCCTTATTAAATAAGAAACACAGAGCCAATGTAAAGGTGAAAGCCCAAGAGGTCAGAGCCAGAAGCTTACCCGCTTTCCGCTAGCTAGCTTCTTCCGCCAAGAGAGCTCTCCGAAAAGGGAGCTACTTCCTGTGCGTCTGATTTATAAAGAGTTCTGGTTCTTCCTTCTCATTGGTTATAAACACAACTACGTGGCTGTCTCGTCACTGCCTCTCTGTCCAGACCTCCCACGTTTTCTATGGTTGGTATTGAGATCAAGGGCGTGTGTCACCAATGCTAGCTGTATCCTTGAACACACAGAGATCTACCTAGCTCTGCTTACCAAGTGCTGGGATTAAAGGCGTGCACCACCACCGCCCTGGCTTTCGCTATGGCTTGCTAATAGCTCTGACCCCTAAGCAACTTTATTTATTAACATACAAATAAAATCACATTTCAGTACAAATAGAATACCACTATAATTCTTAATTTTGAAAGTTTTTTTGATATTTACATCTTTATACATAATTAAGCTGGTTTTATTCTATTGTCTAAAAGTTCAAATATTATTTCTGTAGACATAGCCACTAAGGTCACTGATTAGATTCTTTTTAACCAATATGCCAATCTGCCTATAGCACACACAGTTTCATTTATATCCTGCATATGGTTCAAGGGAATCAACTTAGTTACTGATCATTCTGATGGTTTGCACATCAGTGACCGTCTTTTCAAAACTGTATTTCCTAGAACATCCTATGTGGTGGTTAGTCTTGACTGTCAATAGAACTGGATCTGAAATTAACTCAGAGATAAGCCTCTGGCAGTTCCACTCAAACATTAGATTGACTGAATAAGTTGAGTGGAAAGTCAGCCTAAAATAGTGGTTCTCAACTTGTGGGTCTCGACCCCTTTACAACCGAATGACTTTTTCACAGGATTCGCCTAAAACCATTGGATAACACAGATATTTACATTATGATTCATTACCGTAGCAAAATTACAGTTATGAAACAGCAGCCATTGCTTTTTTTTCTGATATTAAGAAATGCCTTCCACATTGGTAATGCATACACTGACATGTTTTATTTAAGAATATCACATACATGTATGAATGCAATAACTATTAATGAAAACAGAGGCCATGAATATGAAAGAGAGCAGGGAGGATTATATGGATGGTTTGAAATAAGGAAAAGGAAGGGAAAGAGGATATATTATCATCCCTAATTAAAAATATTTCCCAGCCTTTCTTTTTCTCTCTCTTTATCCTCTTATACAATACAAGCCGACAAGAGCCTCACCTCCTCCCTCCTCCCATTTCCCTTCTACAGCATCCCTTCTCTCCCAAATCCGTTGCTCCTATGTTTCCCTTCAGAAAGGAACCAGGCCTCTCATGATATCAACCTAACATGGCTTAATGAGATTCAATAACACTAGGCATAAACCATCATATAAAGGCTGGACAAAGCAACCCAATAGGAGCAAAAGGGTCCCGTAAGCAAGCAACAGAGAAACCTCCACTCCCACTGTTAGGAGACCAGCCAAACCCCACACTAAACAACCACAGTATGTATGCAGAGGGCCTGGTACAGACCATGCAGGCTCCATGGTTGCCATTTCAGTCTCTGTGAGCTCCCATGAGCCCTGCTTAGTTGATTCTGCGGGCTGTGACGTGTTCTCCTGGTATCCTCAACCCATATTGCTCCTACAACCCCCCACCCCTTTTTCTGCCAGTTCCCGCCTAATGTTTGCTTGGGGTCGCTGTATCTGCTCTGATCAGTTGGTGGAGGAAGCCTCTCTGATGACAATTGGGATAGGCACTGATATATGCGTACAGCAGAATATTATTAGGAATCATTTCTTTTTTTATTCTGTCAGTCATGTTTGGTTCTGCCTTAGGTCTCTGGGCCATCCAGCTTCCAGAGTCTAGCCATCTAGGCAGTGTTGGGCATGGGCTCCCTCTTGTGGTGTGGGCCTCAAGTTAGAACAGCCTTTGGTTCGACCACTCCCACAAGTTCTCAGCCACCATTGGGCCAGAGCATCTTGCAGGCATTAACAGGTGGTAGGATTTGTCGCTGGGTTTGTGCATCAGTTTCAACCCTGGAAGCTTCACTTGATTACAGAAGATGGCTGGTTTAGCCTCTGTATCCTCCATTACCCCCAAGTCCTTGCTGGGGTCACCCTCACCATACTGTTTTTTTTCTACCCTACCACCTCCTACAGGCCCACCTATTCCAGCAGTCTCCCCATGTATTATCTCCCTCCATCCTTCCCTCCCCTACCCGATCCTGCCTGTTCCACTGCCCACCCACAAAATTTATTTTATTTCTTCACGGGGAGATCCATGCATTCCCCACCCGGGACCTCTCCTTTGTATCTAACTTCTTTGTGTCTATGGATTATAGCGCAATAATACTTTAGTTTCTTTCTCTTATTTTAAGTGAATTATTTTTATTCTCTTTATTATTTTTAATTTTTATTTTATGAGCATTGGTGTTTTTCCTGCATGTATGTCTTCATAAAGGTGTCTGGTTCCCTGAAACTTAGGTTATGGATAACTGTGGACTGTCATGTGGATGCTGGGAATAGAACCCAGTCCTCTGGAAGAGCAGGTAGTTCTTTAAACATTGAGCCATCTCTCCAGCCCTTCCTTTACTTTTAATATGGATGAAATAAGGAGGTTTTAAACTTTGTAATAGGCAAGAAAATGAGAATAGAGAGAGCAGAGTTATACATAGTCAAATAAGGAGGAAGGCAGAAGCATTTTTTTCTTGTTGAGATTTTAAAGTTTCTTTTTTCACAATTGTATGATTATATAGAAAAAACAAATTAATTTTTACAAATGTCTAAAATTACAAGCAGTATGTTGTCTTATATTCTCACTATAGTTTACAAATAAATATCCTGGGCCTATTTGTTTGTAATAGTTTTTATTATTTATAAAATATGATATCTAAGGCTATGTGAAGAGCCAGGATGTGAATAATTTATGTGGAATATTCCTAATGTGTCTAATATCCACAAATTGTCTATCCTTTCAGCTAAAATCACTCACTGCACTCCAATGTTCATCAGTAAGCTTATATATATATTGTAAAAAAGAAATCATTACATTTAACTTTTAGCAAAATTTCAGCATCTTAATATAATCTTCAAGCCATTAATGCAATTACTAATTGGGCTATTTGAGTGTTCTTTTATGTACAGAGGGATAAAACAGAATTTCATGAAGGTACATTCCATTTTACTATTTTATAGTCCACAGCCTTTCAATTAAAAAAAGATTAAGTTAAATGAGTTTCTCAATTATGCAAATTTTATACTGTACTAAAGAAGTTTATTTAGAAAAGAAATGGTGTTATAAAAGTGATGAGTCCACAGATGGGATGGAGGATACCAATAAAAACCATCCCTCCAAGTCAACAGGGTCTTTGCGCATATGAACTCACAGACACGGACACAGCATGCACAAGGCCTACACGAATCTGCTCTAGAAGGGGTCCTAGAGATGGAAGGAGAAGTGGATACATGGAAGCACCCCCAGCCCAGAAGCTATCTTTATTTAATAACTGTTTGCAAATGAAAATTTAGTTTTCTCTGAGGGAATCTCACTGAAGAAACAAACTACTCTTTAAGGGCAAGCTTCACAGGCAAGTGAATCATTTCATCAAAATATTCCTTATATTAATCACATGGCTACATGTTAAATGGTAAATTATACAATAATTTATTTTCAATTCATTAATTTGTTAAAGGTAATAAAGAAAAGAACATGCTAAAGTGGCTAAAATTATGGTATTTCTTTCTACAAAGGTAAACAATGTCATTCAGTGTTTCATACAACTCAGAAAAGCCATTAAACATATCTCTCTTGGGAAAAGATATATTCTCCAATCTAAAGAATAGAATGCATTCTCATGAACTAACTGCATTTCATTAAGATGAAGAGCATGATTTTCCATCCTATAATTATGAGAATTTTCAACGTGGGATAAATTTAATCATGATATGTTATAGAAGAAATATCTATCTTTATGAGACACAGTTTAGAATAGGCATAGGACATTTCATCTCATACCTTAATGTAAGTTTACATTTTTTTT
>CABHPP010001217.1:0-34303 GCA_902168425.1 Peromyscus attwateri | reverse complement strand
CACACACACACACACACACACACACACACACACTCTCATCTTAAAATAAGAGTTCTATAGGTAGATTTATGCTTTTTTCTCCTTACTGGGCAAAATGAAAACCTGGCTGTCTTCCATAACGATTCTGAATATTTTGCAGGTTTTTAAAAACTCCCACATGAGAACACTCCAGATGATTAATGCAATGCACAAATAACCCTTTATGTACACATTAACTGTGAACGTCTCACTGAAGCCTGCTGTCACCACAATGCCATAGGGATTTCGCTCTGATTTCCCTGGGTGACTCAGTAATGGAAACAGTGTGAAGGTCGGAGGGTGCCTTGTGTTGCCACTGGTAGTCTAAGAATGACCAAGAGCTGAAGCTATGTGATTAGTATAAAACGTAACAGCGTCCTGCCCTAGACATCCTCAAATCATCAAAGCCACTGCCGTATTCTTCTTCTAGAACCTTCCATTCAGCATGCCCAGGCAGGAAAGAGGGCAGTGGGGCTGTAATATGTTGAATGAGTGAAATGCCCCTTAGGCACATTTATTCATGTTATCGATGTACGGGCAGTTTGAGTCCTTTTGTGTGTATCTATCTCATTTGTCCTTCACAAACGTGTGAGCACTTGGAGGCTGTACTCAAGCCTCGAGTTCAGCAGGAGAAAGCCGAGGTTCTCCAAGGCTGAATAAGTGATGATAGATGCACAGCTTTCCGGGGCAGAGCTGAGATAGGAACAGAAAGCTCAGTCTGGGCTGGCACTGTTGCTGACTCTTCCCCATGTGTGTGGGAGATTTCCAGCCCTATCTCTTTCCCCTCGTGTGGACATAGATCAGAATTCCCGGCAAGAAGCACTTCGATTGACCATTTCCCTGTCAGGCAGACACGTGGGTTCACTTAATCAAGTGTTTCGTTGGTTAAAAGACTGGGACGTTCACTTGGAAGGCTTTCACAAGACTGGTATGTGTTTGCCGCCACTGAAGAGCTTTTGCTTTGTGCCTGCCATCATACTGTTCTGTAATTAAATATCATCTGGCAATTAAACATCAGAACACTAGTTTTGTTGTTTGTTTGTTTTTGTTTTTTGAGAAAAGATTTCTCTGTGCAGTCCTGGCTGTCCTGGAGCTTGCTCTGTGGTCCAGACTGGCGTCAAACTCAAGAGACTGGCCTGCCTCTGCCTCCTGAGTGCTGGAATTAAAGGTGTGAATCACCATGCCTGGCCAGTCTAGAAAACTAGTTTCTTAAAGTCATGAAAATAGAATTTTAAAATAGCCATGTAAATGCAAAATATTTATAAAATGTAGGCTCTCTCTCCTGCCTACTCATTCCATTTCACTTCTGTGATTTTTCTTTTGTCTTTTGAATCATTTACTATCTGTCCAAAGTCCATGAGGTTAGTACCCCTCCTTCCCTCCCTTCCTCTCCCACCCCCTCACTATCTGCCCAAACTCCATGGGAATAGGAAGTATTCTCTCCCCTCTCTGGCTCCTTCCACTGCCCTCCTGGGGACTGGACTGAGAACCTGGTGTGCGTTAGGCAAGCACTCCAGCTATCAGCCAACGGTCTAACCTGCAAGATGTGAAAGGCCTCGAATACATCAGCTATGTTCACTTCACTTTGCTGAGGACCCCCATGTCTCCAGATTGGTCAATCTGTCCAAACTGATTTTAATTGTAGTGATAATGGGAGAGAATTTATGTTATCCTCAATTTAAACATAAATTTAACAGTAATACATAATCCACTAAGTAGTTAGGAATTCCAGACTGGGAGGTATTTAAAATAAAAAAGCTCCCATGATTCTACAGTAAAGCAATGGGAGAGGGCACAGGCTGGTGCCCACTGAGTAGCTGTCTGAGGTCTGTGGTCCAGGGGATACTTACTTTTACCACAGTGACCAGCCCATCGTTGCTGTTGGGGTCTGTCTGGATGGCAAATCTCCCCGTAGGGTCTCCACCGCTGATTCTGTAGACCGCATTCCAAGCTGGTGTGTGGGGCTGATCTTTGTCAGTGACGGTCAGGTTGGCTACAATGACATCCACTCTGTTCTCAGGGACTTCGCCGTAGAACTGCAAGAAAGACAAACCTCAGTCTGAGGTGAGACGTGGCCCACTGAAGGACAGGCTGCTGCCTGATGACCACAGCACCCTAACTTTACTGCCCCATTAAATTTTTATGGTCTACACTAAACAAGGAGATAGGTATATGCTGATAATTACTCACTTTATGTCTCACTGGAAAAAAACAAAAAAACAAAACCGCTGGGACATTTTTCAGCTACCCAGTGGGTGTGTATTTTTTTTTTTTACATTTATGCTTCAGTTTCATTAGCATTAAAATTAACATCCATTTGTGAGTATCAGTGTGATTAATGTGAGGTCCACAGAAAGGACTTATACACAGGAAATAATTTGACTTGAGATCTAGGTAATTACACGCTGGAAAAGCAGCACAAACCAGGCATGTATTTCAGGCATTTGGAACACTGGAAGAATTCTGTTACCAATGCACCCAGCTATTTGTCGCGGGCAGTGTATTTTAACTTCTTTAACAGTAACTGGAGGGTGCTGAGGAAGTAAAGTACTCCGATGCCTGTTTTAAAGCCCACGTGATAGAAACATCAGTCAGCGGCCATTCCACTATCAGAGCAAGTTCCATTTCTATCTAATGCATTTATTATTCATAACAAAACTTCTTCCAAATAGCCCATGGTGCTGAAGTCCTTTGAGTGACAGGTTGTCCTTACCGTCATGGCCATAAACTCCGGAGGATTGTCATTGACATCTGTCACTGTGATGACCGCCGTGGCTGTGTTTGAAAGGCCATAAGTGGGATTGCCTTCCATGTCTGTGGCCTGAATTATTAACGTATACTGTTGCACTTTCTAAAAAGACATAAAGATAACAAGTTAAATGATGCTAATTCCTCAAGAAGACATAACAGTTGTTTGGCAAAGGGCTCTTTATTACCCACTGAGAGCACAGCGTCCTTCATTCTGATCAACATGACTTGCAGTTTCCCACATGGGGTTTACTTTAACTCAGGAAACACGGGTCTGGTTCTTGTCTGGGGAGCTTTAACTGTGTATATTCACTTTGACTCCCAAGAAGGAACGCACTGAACATATTGCAGATGTGGGAAATTCATGGCTGAGCTGAAGCCTCCATCTGGTTTCAACCTTTCCCTTTTGCTACAAGATCGCAAGTTAGTATTCAAGCCTTTTGGTATCTCATATATTAATTTCTAAGTTTAGGAAAGTAAAGACAACACGGAAGCCAAGAGAGGAGGAGGAAGCATATGTAATTCACAGATTCACAAAGTATGTCTGCCTTCCCCTAATAGTGTGTGTGTGTGTGTGTGTGTGTGTGTGTGTGTGTGTATCATATTACATATATTCTTTCTGTTATAATTAGTTGATAACATTTCTCCCACTCCTGATTAGTACTAATTGTTCAAAATTATGTAAGAGATATATGGTCTTTTCAAAAGATCAAAGTTGGAGCTGAAGACAGGGCTAGTGGTTAAGAGCACTTGCTGCCCTTGCAGAGGACTGGGGTTTGGTTCCTAATGCCCACAGGTTGGTCTACAAAAATCTCTAACTCCAGTTCAAGGGGACTGGGTGTCCTCTTCTGGCTTTTGTGAGCACCAGGCATTCATGCAGTACACATAGCATCATAAAGACAAAACATTCATATACATAAAATAAATAAATCTAAAAATGTTTTAAATAAAAATTTAATTAATGGGCATACATTTAAAATATTAGTCCTGGACTATAATAGGTGTTTAATTGAACAGTTACATAATGAACGGATCAGTACTGAGATACAACAGAGTGTCTATTGTTTTGAGTACCACTGTATCAAGGATATAGACACAGACATTTACATTCAGGTGATTTTTATCAGGCAAGCACCCATTACTTGAAAAGTACAGATTACCTCTGTTAACAAGGAGCCAAATGAAGCTACAATGCATGTTCAGTGAAAGACTTGAGATTATCCTAGAAATCTAGACTGCTAGCTGACAGCATTGTATTTGCAGAAAACCTAACCAAAAGCACTATCTAAAGTCATTTGGAATCTCTGTGAAATTTGGCACAGAATAAAAAGGATCATATTCCTAAATGCTAACCCATTCTGAACAACAAAACTCTCTTCTTCATACTAAACAAAACAAGTGTCACTGCGAAGTGCAGTTCCCCCTGGTTCTAAATATAGCTGACATTATAAACGGGCATTCTTAAGGGATTCCTTCAGCTTGGAGGAAAGAGGCACAAATTGTGGCTTTTGATGTAGTCATTAGAAGGAAGAGCAAGGACCAGAAAGAAGTGGGATGAAAGGCCAACTTCACACATGAGAATCTAAACTGTCCAGTTGATTGAATGCCAATCTCTAGCAGATATTTACTTTAGTTCCCTTATTTCTTCCTAAAAGAGAATATGCCATACTTTTTAATTAGAAAAACTTCAAACACACAGTGCAGGATGAACCATTTTAAGATTTTGTAACCCACATTTCAATACAATCCAGAGTGGGCTGTATGTTTCCTCAATGGCTTTCCTTCTGAAGACTATTCCTTTGCGGAAAATCTCATGGGGTCTGACCTCTGACAATGAACTACAGACAACTACTGGCTGCTAGAGAGAGAGAATTAAGTCTCTCCCAGAGATGAGCCCCCTAACTGGTTACCCAATACAAAGTGGTCAACCCTGAATCATATACATACAGGTAACACTAATGGACTCAGCAGGTTGTATCTGTGTTTATATGTAGTGAACAATAACAATTAAAGAAAGAGGCCATTGATTTGAGGAATGAGGTGAGGAGAAGAGAGGGCTTGGAGGGAGGAAAGGGAAAGGGGAAATGATAGAATTATGTTTTAATTAAAAGATAAATCTTTATAGATGTTCATTCAGTTTCATCCTTTTGTGGTTACTGAGAAAACTCAGGGGGACATTCGATCAGCTTCCCAACTGAAAACTATGAAAGTAAAAATGTGCTATGACTGAGGCCGAGAGACAGGTAAGCAGTCAGGAGCACTGAATGCTCTTCCAGAGGACCTGGGCTCAAATCCTCACACATACATGGCAGCTTACAATTGTCTATAACTCTAATCCCCTGGTCCTGACACCCTCTTCTGGTCTCTGAAGGTACCAGACATGCATGTGGTGGTACACAGACATGTATGCAGGCAAAACACTCATGCATAGAAAATTAAGTTACATTTTAAAATTGTATAACAACTTATGAAATGCCATTTGTATAGCTACTACAGTTCTGTTGACAATGAAAAATCCAAGTTTTCCTTTTAATAATGTTATAAAACATATATGGACATACAGTGTTTCCTAATGTCTGTTCTATAAAAACTATTTAAAATTATACAAGCACCAGCACATACAATTTTGGATGGAGCTGAGATGTTTGGATCAATTGCTAATCTTTGGAATTTCCTGTTGCTTCAAGCTAGTTCTGAAATGTTTTAAGTTTTACAAGAACTGCGTGTGGGTGTAGTGGTGTGCACCTGTCAGCCTAGGACTTGGAAGCTTGAGCCAGGAGGATTGTTGCTAAGTTGTAGACCAATCTGGGCTATAAAATGAATTCAAGGCCAGCTTGAGCTACAGAGGGAGACCCTTTCTTGATAACTACAAAAAGTCAAAACTCTAAAAAAGGACATTGTTATTTCTTAAATACAATGTCTATTAGAATCAAAGTTACCCACTTGATAAATAACACAGTCTCCATTTTCAAATGCCGTGGTGGTAAACTGATCTTGCATTTGGTAAGGAAGTTGTGGTAGCTTATGATTTCAGCAACTGAATTGTCCAGAGTGCCTTGCCTGACTTAGTCATGTTTTTCTGATGCTGATGGGTGACATTTCAAATCTCTGCAAGGAGTATGGCTTCCCACCCTCACAGTGCTACACTGGATGCAGGAATCCTTCATTTCCTGCTCCAGATGACATAAGGTCTTTCCTCCTTTGCTTATTTCCACTCACTGCCCACCCCTGCTTGGTGATGTGTGCATTTTAGCAAACCTACCTGTGATTATTCATTTATCCCACACTTTTTGTATTTATATCCAATGCCCTCATGGCCTGTTCCATCGATACGTCAATTCCTCTCATTGTATCAGCAATTCTCCACCAGGGTGACTGTGCCCAGTGAAAAGCTCTTTAATGATACTTGGGAAGTACCACTGGCATATAATGGGCACTGGCTAGGGATTCCGTGGAACATGCATAGGACAGACCCTACATCAAGAATTAGTTCAAAGTATTGGTAGTGCATAGTTGAGAGACCTTGTCCTTGAACAATGGCCTTTCTTTGTTCTGGGCCTGACAGTTGAATGGCTTGAAAGTCAACTAGTCGAGGACTTCTGAAATTTCTTGAGGTACAATTGTGAGGCAAAGCACCCCACAACACATTTCTATCACTATTTCTAACTTTTATGTCTATTCATACTTCAATTTGTGTATGCCCCCCCAACACATATGCACACACAGGAAAAGCGTCTAAAACTATTTTTACAAGTAGTTGCATATGGTTGTTTGAGTGATGGGCACTATTATTCCAAAGTGGGAAGCGAGGGATTCTGGAAGGTTTAGGCCAAGGAGGCATTGCGACCAAAGCCTTAAAGGGTCTGAGATGCCAAAAGAAAGAGCTTTGCCTTCATTCTTGGAGGTGTGATGAGCCATTTTACCATTGAGGGGATGCACCATGTTTGCAGACTACAAAGGGGGCTGCGAAGGAGGAAGAACTGAAGTCAACAGCAACTGGAGACCACACACCACACCAAACAAGGAGTCCAGGGCACACGTATAAGAAGTATTTGGCCTAAGAAACAGCAAGCATTGGTTTTTCTCTGCCAGGAAATATAAGGCTGTAGAATAAAAGTAATGGACAATGCTCAATCAGGAAAAGGAGCTGCCAATTATGCCAATGGGGGAAAATGGCTGCAAGGACTTACTGGGCACCATGTTTACTGAATGTTTCATGTACCGTGCTACATTATCTTTCTGACCCTTTCGTGAGATCCCTGTTACAGGTGTGGAGGCTGGGGTTATAGGTTCGTGAAAGTCCAAGAGCTCACACCAAGCAGAATCCCAGAGTCAAACCTGGTAGAGGATCTATGAGAGGCGTTGTCGTTGTAATGTGAAATGCTTCCTATAGGTTCGTGTGTTCAAACAACTGGTCCCCAGCTGGTAGCACTGTTTGGGAAGACTGTGGGACATTTAGGATGTACAGCCTTGCTGGAGGCAATAGGGCACTGGAGGTGAGACCCAAGGCTTTAGAGCCCGGGTCCACTTCCTGGTTCTTCTCTGCTTCCTGGCTGTGGATGTGAAGTGACCAGCAGCCTCGGGCCACCATGCTTTCTCCACCACCGTGGGCTGGAGCATCACTTCAAACTATGAACCAAAACAAACGCTTCCTAGCTTAAACTGCTGCTTGTCGAGTATTTTGCTGTGGAAGTGAGGAAGGTAACCGCTACAAGAAATCCAGAGAGGGTAGAGGATAGGCATGAAGACAAAAGGCTAGAGAAGGTAAAAGTCAGCAACAGCCACCAGCAGGTAATGGAGTAAGGAGTCAGGAGCACATTAAAAAAAAAAAAAAAAAGCTGATGGGGGAGGGGCAGTGGCTTTAGATTTAGAGACCTTAAAGAATAGACGTGTTTTAAACTGCAGATTAAAGAAAAATTAAAAGGTGACTCTGGTAAGTGTGTCAACGGTTATAGGCTCCGTCTCTGAAAGGTGTCATACATCCTGAGAGAATGATAGTGAAAATTACTTTCCACAAAAAGGAAACTGTGAATTTTAATAGAAATAAAGGAATTCAAGCCTGCATAAAAAGTCAAAGTAATTTATGCCGGGCCTCAGGCAGAATTACCATAAACCATCCAAGATAGATGTATTTTTTTTCTTAGAGAAATGACTTTCAGAAAATGGAAGGCTTTCCATAATTTCCTCTGGTAACTCATTGTTGATTTTTAATAATTCCACTGTCAAGAAGTGATTCCTCATATCGTATCTAACCCATGATCCCATAGCTTCCATCCATTTCTGCATTACTGTTATCAAGGGTGGTAGATGGCTTCCCCCATGAACTGTAGGATATACTTAACTACAATTACACCCCACTCCAAGCTTTTATCCTGTAGGCTAAATATAGTCTCTGTGATTTTTAAACATGGTTGGTCTGCATAGGGAAAATTGTCTTTAATTCTTTATGGCTCTTTCTCCTCGTGAAATAGTCAGGATAAATACGAGGGGAATTTCAGGGAGAAGCCGAGTGAAGCCCTGACTTCTGTGTCTCACAACGGCTGTGTGAGTGGAAGCAGAATGATTACAGTTGCGACCTGCACTAAGTCTTCTTAGTCTGACCAACCTCACCCTGGAGGGAAAATACTGAAACCAACTCCATAATCTCACACAAAGCATGGCATTCATATTGAGTCCACGGGTGTCTAAGAATAGTGTTTCATACTACAGTGGGAAGAAGCAGGAAGACTCAGACTATGAACTATCCTTTTCTATTTTTTCTCTTTTGAGTATGTGTGGTGTACACGTGTGCCTGTGCAGATGCACACCCTCATACAGATCAGGAGGATGTCAAGTGTCAGTCTACGACACTCCATCTCACCCTCGGAACAGGGTCTCGAGGCTGGCACTCAGCAAGCCCCCGTGATTATCCAGTCTCTGCCCCCACATCGTATTGAGTTTATAGGAACCTGGCAATGACTGGCTTTTTATGTAGATTTGGGGATCCGAACTCAGGTCCTCATGTTAGCACAGTAAGCACATTTATCCACTGGGCCATTTCTCCAGCCCCCTGAACTTTGAAAGTACTATAAAAACTAAATTCATTTTTTAGATTTCTGAACATTTTCAGATGCAAAACATTTTTAGAGAAAGAACCACCTACAGTAGAAGCCAATGGTTAAATGTCACAGGTCATACCTAATTTCTAAGTAGACTTCACAGGCATAAATGAACTCATCCTGACTGGTTCTGTTACTTGATTATAGTGTTTCTAGAACAATTTTGCTTATGTAACTAATAGTGGTGTGTCTTCTCTTCAATTCATGCCAACATACTGCAGCAGAAAAAGCATCAAACCCAACTTCTCAAATCCTTGTCAATAATATACATAGTGGTGGACGTAATGTTTCTGTTTGACATAATCTGAAGTTCAATTACAGCAAAAGCTGGCTCAGCCTGAAAATTGCAAACCACAGATCCCTAGGTGTTGGCATTTGGACAATTCACTTGAACAATGATTCTGGACGGTCCATGACCTTGAGAAACTGTAAGACAACTTCCGGGACACAGAACAGAGAAAGGATGTGGAAGTTTCCTGAGGGTAGAGTTTCAGAAGGCACAAGGAAGCTGGAGAATGAGAGGGTTCAATGTCTAGAAAAACAGACTCATAAGGCCCTTTCGGATGGGACCTCATGAGCAAAGTGCAGCAGTGCTCAGGACTAACATCCCCTGGCACTTTACGCAAGAATGCATATTCTCTCAAACTGTGACACTATGTGGTAGTGTTTAATGCTGTCAGTGTTGATGTTTCAACAGAATATATTCCGGAAGTGTGATTCTCTACATCACCAGCTTTAAATACTCAATAGCAGAATGAACACAGTTACCGGTATTCAGAATTGGAAAGTAAATTCTCATAGAATTCAGAAGCAAGTTCAAATAAAAGATGGTAATTGCCTGGCACAACACCCACCAGGCAATTCACAGAAGTCCCAAACACCTGACCACATACACATTATCTGTAGTCTCTTAAAATGAATTCACATACATATCACTTGACTGTGATGTCTAACTTGGTTCCCCACAAAAACCTTTGACTATAAAGAAAAAATAGGAGGAACCTTAAAAACTTTACAATTGGAAGACAGTATTGGCTTAACTTAGTCAAATATCACTGCAGGTGACATTACCTTACGCCATATGCACACATCATTTGCAACATGAAGTTCTGTGAAAACTCCCACTGCTGACCAATGAATGGAAAGGAGCACGTGAACGACAGTTTGAACCCACCCCTGGCTGCCTCTAAGACTACGCACACATTCAGGACAGTTTTGGGTCTGCTTACCTCTCGATCCAGACCAGCTGCCACAGTGATGATATCCCCAGTCTCATTGTTGATTGTAAACATGTTGGGTGAAGGCGTGCTGGGAGCCTGGGACAGGATCCTGTACCTCAGCATCCCATTTTGGGCATTTGGGTCATCTGCATCAATAGCAGTGACGGTCATCACATACGTCCCTAGAGAGTGAATAGAGAAGGAGGACCATCATCCTTCATCTCAGGAACTCTAAAATCAGGCATCCTTACTGTGTTGGCATGTCTCATTTTCACTTTTTCACACACAACAAAAACATGTTAAGTCCTTCAAACAAAAAAATATTTTTAAAATAATCAAAATGTTTGCCATGCAAGCATAAAGACCAGAGTTCAGTGCCCAGAACCACATATTAAAAAAAAAAAAAAAAGCCAGTTCCAGGAGGCGTGTGCTTCTATTTCCAGTGCTATGGAGCTGGACACAGGCAGATTCCTGAGGCCCACTGCACAGCCAAGCCAGCCTAGTCTAACTGATGCCAATGAAAGATCCGGACCAAAAAAAGATAATATGGGCTGTTCTTGAAGAGTGATACCCACTGGTCTTGTATGCATGTGCATCCTCAAGCCCACACACGTCATCATAATAAACATAACCTAGATGTAAAAAGAAATTACAAAATACATATATTTATAGACTCAATTCTTCCCACACTTAGAAAACAAATCTACTCTATGATCACCAAAGGACTCATGGCCAACTTTAATTTCATAAAACGCAAAAGACAAGAAATACAGATGCTATTGCAGGCATATTTTATGGCCACCCATTCCTCTCTGATTCCACAGTAGCATTTCATGGGAGCTTGCTGGGTGTAGTTCTTCCCAGCACCCAAGTCAATTTCTGACAGTGAGCTTTGTGAAGGGCACTGCCCATTCCACTGCCTCGGGTCAGAAGGAAGCATGCTAGGCAGTACTGCTCTGCTACACTGGGCAGAGACTTGGCACTGTGCATTACTATTTCTTTAAAGATTGGAAGAACACCATCACTGGCCTGGAGACTTTAACCCACTGAGTATTTTACAGACTAAATTTGGACAGCAGAATGTCCAAGAGACAGTATGAGAACCCCAGTCACGTTTAGACTAGTTTTGTTCTGTAAGATCTATTTAGAACAGAATGAGGAAATGTCCTGTCTCTGTCTTCTATGATATCCAGAGCCTGGGTTTACTTTAGAAATGTAGGAAATTCACCTCAGAATTGGCCATGGCTTAGCTGTATTATTCAAATGTCTCTTCAGAACTTGTTCCTTTCAACAAGTTATCCTGTCTGATTAAGCAGCATCTCCACACCTTACTTATTTTAGAAACTTTATTTCAGAGGTGTGAGTTCGCTGGCTTTCCCTTTCTCTCCCCTGCTAGACTGAAGCTCCTGCAGGTAGGTTCCCCTGGCACTCCTGTGGCCAGTGCCAGGGCAGAGCGGAGCACACAGGTCCTGCTAAGCTGACACTGTCTGCATATATGAACAGACTGTTCAAACACAGCTTCCAGTTTCAGAACATGGAGTCAAAACGCTGATGGCAGTTTGAGTTAGCCCTGCTTGCAATGGTGCTTCCAACCCCAGGGAGTACACCCTGGAGACTCCAGCCCTGCCTGCAAGGGTACTTCCAACCACAGGGAGTATGCCCTGGAGACTCCAGCCCTGCCTGCAAGGGTGCTTCCAAACCACAGGGTGTATGTCCTGGAGACTCCAGCCCTGCCTGCCAGGGTGCTTCCAAACCACAGGGAGTACGCCCTGGAGATGGCTTTCTTTACAGTGATCACTCAGAGGCTTTAGTTCATGGGATGTTTAACTGGAAACTCATGGTCAAATGTGCAATAAATATAGTTTGAATGGCTTATTTCATGTAACAAAGCTTGCAAAGCACTGTATTATCTCAAGGTTGAAATAACCAAACAGATGGGAAAATGATACTTAACAATAAAAATTCTATAGTCAAATTGCCCAAAGTTTATTTATATTGGAGGATATTTGCACGAGATACATGTTATTTACTTACTTATATGTGTGTGTGTGGGTGGGTGGGTGTGTGTTGCATCACAGCATGCATATGGAGATCAGAGGACAACTTGTAGGACTCAGTTCTCTCTTTCTACCAAGTGAGTTCCAAAGGTTGAACTAAGTGCTCAGGCTAGCAAGTGCCTTCGGCTGCTAAGCCATCTCGCCAGCTGCACGAGATCCATTTATTAGAGATCTACTTCATACGCTTTCATTACATTGTACTTAAAATGTATAAGATGGAGGGCAACTTGTCTGAAAATGAGTCTGAAGGAGCCACAGAGGACAGAGTCCCCTCCATGCTACTCCCTCCCTCCAACTGCTCCCTACACCTACCTCTTTTTCTCTGAGGATATAGAGAACACTTGGGCCTAGAGATTAAGGCATAGTTGTTTCTTCCCACAAGTTAGCTGATGCCTTAGGGAGCTGCAGACATTGGTGGGAGAGCCAAGGTACTATAAAGTGCAGTTTTAAAGGCTGATATTTTATAAAACAGAATAATTAAAATATTTCAAAACACCAAATCTGCCCAGGAAAGCTGGCTAAACATTTACTTTTTCATTCCTTTATTGACTGAGTGCTTGGGTCTGCTAGGTTTTCAGACTAAATCTGGCCTGGCTATTCTGTGACTGAAGCCCTTAGTTTTCAGGACAAGCCTCTGAAACGTCAGTCAAACACCACTTCACAACGGCAAGAGGCTTTCTGCAAGTGCTGCCTCAAGGCCAGGCCACTTTCCTTATGCTAGCTGAAAGAGGGTTGCAGAGGACATGTGGCGGGGCACTCTGGAAGTAAATGCCCAGTGTCACAGCTGTCACCAACCCTGCCTTGCTTGTGACTCCACTGCCTGGTAACAGGCACCATGTAGCTTTCGCTGATGCTCTGTCCCCTGTGAGGGAATCTGCATTCTGTACACCGAAAGCCTCTCTCAAGTAGCTCTCACTGTGTCAACTACAAAGCAAGGAAAGACCACTATAGATTCTGTAGGTTCTGGCTTCCAAATAAGGCAAAATTCATGTAAAGATATTTTGTGGCTTTCCCTCTTCAATCAGTTTTCCCTCAAGTTGCTTCCTTTTGCTCCAAAAGCATCATAAATGAAAGATACGTTAAAAGGTACACAGGAGAGGGGAGGGCGTGCGTGCAGGGGCGGGAATGGGAGAAGGGAGGACAGGGGAATCCGTGGCTGATATGTAAAATTAAATCAAATTATAAAATTAAAAAAAAAAGGTACACAGGCCTTTTCCTTTTTTTTGACTGCTATGACAGGGCCAGTTATAAACATTGTTCTTTATGAGTAAGGATATCTAGTAGAACAGGTTGGCCTTGAGCTCAATAGAGCTGAGGATAACCCTGAATTTTGGCTCCCACTGCATCCACCTCGCAGCTGCATGGATTGTAGGTGTGAGCCACCATGCCCAGGTCCACTTCTTAGACAGTGAGTTTTAGCGATCCAGCCCAGTTCCTTGTGTTTGCTCAGCACGCATTCCATCCGCTGGGCTACATCACTAGCTACTATGTAACATTTCCTTAAGTCATGAGCATATGACTGTTCTGACTTACCAGGCTTTGATCCCTCTGGAACAGACCCGTTCCAAACCTGGTGCAGAAATTCAGGTCTGTTGTCATTCATGTCAATGACATTGATGACAATGTCGATGGGGTTCTCCACTTGATTGCCATTGATGTCCACTGCGTGTGCCCTCAACTGCAAGAGCAACCAGAGGACAGAGGCACTTAAAGATACGTCTGGGAGAAGGTACAACATGTGCTCACCATGCATCCACAGCAGCCAGAACATCTTGAGGACAGCCGTTACAAGAGCTGCAATGGTCCTCCAACCTAGATGGAGCTAGCCCAACTCTGAGATGAGTGGGGACGCCGTTGCAGAAAGCCAGCCATCCTCTAGGAGAGGCCTCATGCTTAGTATACAGCTTTTAACTCATTGAATCCACAGACAGAGCACCAGAGGACCAAGAAACAGAGCTTTGTGACCGCCACATCACTCTTTGCGGACAGAGCCCAGGTCTAAAGCTAGCTGTGTCCAGATCTAAAATATCTGTTAAATACAGTAGTGTTGGTATATGACACTTTTTTTTTAAGTTTAAGGTTATTCAGAGAAATGGAAAAGGCACGTGTGTAGAAGACACTCCTCACCGTAGCCCTAGAGGTTAGTATTGGTGGTTCTCCTTGAGAAATTTTATGTTGTTTTTCACTATAAATACAATCACTCAGCTACTCTGGCCTGACTACCTTCCTAACGATTTCTTCTAGCAAACAGCCATTGCATCTTTTTCAAAGGCTACACATATTCCACTGTACTGTTTCTTTCTAACTGGAACGCTTTCACAGTTTCCCTGTAATCTCTGATGCTGTAGGCTACTTTAGGGTATGTTCTTACCCACTTAAGGCAGCATCAACACATCCTTTTGATTTCTAGATTACTAAAGACATAACACAATATAAATTTTATTATCGCTTCTCAATCCTTTTAAAGATATTTTCTTCCTGATTTACTTAACACAATATATTCCATTAACAAATTTTTAATACTGAAATTTAATTATAGTTATGTAAAGTAATGAATCTTAATGACTCTAAATACTTGCAATTCTGTAATTAATTCTATTTTGCTGGTGTTGCTTTGAATGCATACGTAGCAAGCATTTGAAGAATAATTTGCTCCAGTCTCAGCTGAATGTATTTATTTTCTGAATTTTAACCACAGGATCTTAGATGGAGAGAAGTCAAGCAGAAAAAAAAACACTCCCATGTTCATGATCATCAATAGAAACTACCCTTACTAGAGTGTTATATGCTACCTCAATCCAGCTTCCCAATTAATGCTATGTAGTCCGTGTCAAAGACTTTGAAGTATTACTTCCATTTTTGCATGTTAGAACAATATAAAAAATTAGAATCTGCTGTTCCCTCATGAATTTTAATACGATGGGCTTGTAAATAATCAAGGTAATGATTGAGTTCTGAGTCACAGAACTCAAAACACATTCAACTTTTCACACACTGTTCAGTTCTAGGGGAATCTAGTGTAACTGTAAGACACCAGTGATTTTAATGGTTTCTGCAGGTGCAGGGATCTAAACGTCATGTGGTGAGCAAAGTAAGACATGCATGGGGGAAGGTGACTGAGTGATGATGAACCATGGGAGAAGACAATGCAAAAATGGTGTTGGGTAACAGGCTGGCCAAAGCCAAGCTGGGTCCAGATCCTCTCCCCTTTCATTAAAATCATTCCATGGAGGTTAAACATTTTAAATATAAAAGGCAAATATGATAGACAAAACCTGAGGAGATGAGCAGCTTAGGTTAGGGAGGGTCCTGATCAATATCCCTGGAGAGCTGCAATTTACATTATATATGTACTTGAATAAACTGTATGATGCAAAAATGAAGTAACTGATAGCTTTGAACAAACAATAAAAAAGAGGAAATATGGGAAGACTAGGCATGGACACCCTACTGAAAAAGGTTCTTCCTAACAGAAAGAAAAAAAAAAAGAGGCAATCTGAAAGGAGATTCACCATGAAATATAAACAGGCTTGCCGTGATTACAGCACCAGACATGCAAAAATGCTGGAGTCTGGATCTCTACCTACTGCTGCTCTGATCCTGTCCATTCAAACCTGTTGTAGTGGGTTCTCTCAGCCATCTATCTGAAGGCAAGTACTGGGTACTGGTGTGTCCAAAGTAATGATGTCTCAGGACGTTCCCCTTTCTTCTTTGTTATTTTGGTATTACTTATTTTACAGCATGCATCAATCCCATAAGCGTACTTATTGAAGGAAGCAGAAAGCCTACAGATACATTTCTGGTGTTAAATCTTCGTGTTAAAGCTATGGGAGTGGCACAAGCCAGTGGAAAACTACACACACACACACACACACACACACACACACACACACACACATTCTGAAGACTAGGTCCAAAGGCTCAGCAACTAGCTGGAAGCTTACATGAAACCGTGCTATCAGCTCGCGATCCAGAGGCTTGGTGACCGACAGCTGTCCTGAGATGGGGTTGATAATGAAGATCCCCGTCGGAGGCTGGTCAGCTCCTGGCCCAGTGACACTGTACCTCAGGGACAGGTTTTTATCTCTATCTGATCTGATCTGGGGGTCAAGAAAACAATCACATAAGCAGAAGACATGAGCACATTTGTTATGGGGTGTACCACCTTTCTGATCCTTGCTTCATTCCCCCATAGTATCACTGACCTCTCCCAGGTCATCCCTTCCTCTTCTTTCTTTTCTGTTTGTGTGTGTGTGTGTGTGTGTGTGTGTGTGTGTGTGTGTGTGTGTTGTATGTGTGTCATGCATACATGCATGTGGGTGTCTTCTGGAACTGACTTCAACCTTGTTTTTTGAGGCAGAATCTCTCTGTGAATCTGGAGTTCACTGACTCATGTTGATGGGTTAGCTAGCAAGCCCCAGGGGTTCCTGTTTCTGACTACCCAGCACTGAAGTTACAGATGGGGATCTGAACTCACATCCCCACGCTGCATGGGAAGCACTCTATGACCATGCCATCTTCCAACTCCATTCTTTGATTCTTGATGATGGACTTAAGAAGAGATATTACTTATCCCCAGAAAGACTTGGGGGAACCTTTTCATCTAAAAGAACACTAGCTGGGACTCATGCAAAATATCAAAACTTAGCAGTGTCCACTTTTAGACAAAATTGCCAGGGTAAAATATTTACAACACAGTAACAAGTGTCTAATTTAATACAAATCATAGTGTCTTCAGACATCAGAAATGGTAAGAAATAATAATTACCTAGCCACAACTTGAAATAACCTTACGAAGGACTCTGTTACTGGGGACAGCCTCCACATCGGCTTTCTTTGCTTCCACTGTCCTGACTCAGTGCAGCCACAGCTTCCTACATTGTTTTCAGGTGGCAGTGAAGGCTGCCATTCTCTTCTCTAACAAAGCATCTCGGAGAGATTCCTTGGGTATATTTTATACCCCTAACCAAAGGAAATCATGTCAGAGCACAGCAGGTTGGAGAAATGGAGTAGGGAAGAGAGGCAGAGACAGAGAAAGGACAGGCTGGGCGGTAATACATATGGATCTTTATGTATTATTAGGGAAGTGAAATTAATCCATGCATTTTGATCTAGAGATAGTTCCGCTTTCCGTCATACTTTATGAGTGTTGATAAAAAGCAACTCTATTAGGAATTGTGTTCATTGTTAAATTGAATTATAATACACAGTACAATAGAATATACAATACAAATAAGTGACTTATTTAAAAAAGCTCACAGCTTTTGATGTACGTGTTGGAGTGCTAAAATAATCATGGAAACATTTGCATTTTAATAAATGGGCATATGATGATCCATATTATTGTATCTTTAAATAAATAATACCCTGTTGATTTTACGTGCTTTTTCCCATGTCTGATGGTCTGCGATGTAAGTCACTGCAGAACTCTCCCTGCTCAGATTGAAAGCCTTTAGTTTGCACCGCCCCTGGGATTCTGTTAATGGTATCACAGATCATTTTTTCCCTTAAAAAAAAACTCTCAAGTGCACTTGGTGCTGGCAGTTTTAGCAATAATTGCCCTTTATTTTTTCCCCATCTGTCCCAAACTATCTTTGGAGGGCAGAGATCAACATGGAAAGTTCTGGATAAGACTACGGTTTGAAGAGTGAGAGCTGGTAGGGGAGGGATGGAATGACCTTAGGGTTCATGAATTCACAAAAGCCCTATCATTCAGTGCCCAGGACCCAGGAGAGCTGTGTGTATAAATAATCCAAGAGATAACAAAGGTAAACAAACGAAGCTTCTTAGGAATTCCACTCCCACTCAGATTCAACTGCGTGTATGTATACATGCTATAAACTTCGTATTTTAAAAAAAAGGCAAAACCATTTCTAATGTCTCCGAGGCAGAGAAATAATTACAATGACAGCTTCTTACCCTGACAAGTTCTTGAGGAAAGGGTCCTCTGGAGTTTTCTGGCAAGTTGATTGGCGGGATGACCCAGTCTCTCTTCTGCCTTTGGAGGGAACCACTGTGCTTGGCAAGTTGTCTGGGGAATACTATTTCTTCGATTTCATGTGGGTCCTTTGCATTAAAATACAAGAAGACATTCCTGAGGACTAGGAAGAGCACTCTCTACGATCATATCAATATTAATGGATACCTATGTGTGTAGGAACCACAGTGTTTTACAAACAAAAAGAATATCTCAGGAGGCCCTTTCCTCGCTTCTGTAAAATGCCATGAAGTATATGGGCTGCCCTATTCACTGAAAATTGAATTAGAAACAATTTATTATATAGTCCAGTTGAGTAAACTACTTGCCGTTTCTATAAACCATCTTAGAGAGTAGTTAATATTAAACAAAGTTTAATAGCACCCTTTTATGTATTTCTCATTAGTTTAGACCACAGTTCAGGTAATGTGCCTACTGTACATTAAAATCACATCTTGATGTGCTGAGATATAATTTGAATTCCAAGGGAAGTTTAATACATACCGCTAAAGAATGTCTCAAATATTTATGACCCTATTAAATCCCACAGAATTAATGCTGTAATTATTCTAAACCTATGTCAGCTGTGATGGATGCAGTAAATGACCCACTTTGCACACCAGGCATTAATCTCTGCTATGTGTCAACATTTTCTTCTGTTTCTCTCGATGTCTGTGGACATCTTAGCCATTAGCCCTTGCTGTCTCTGTGCAAACATCCAAGACAGGTTGCTGGAACACAGAGAACCAACAACAGATGCATCTTCTCACCCCATTAGGTACCAGCCTCCCACCGTATATATCACTCAAGTGGCTTGAGTCCTTTCAACAGTTAATGACTTAATACATTGTATTTTACATGATTTGAAACCTCAACTCTAGTATAAGAGAAAAGCAAAATATTTTTTCTAGTATGAATATGTATGCACACTACATTTATAAATAAATATCAGGATGGCCTGTGTTCTTATCTGTGACTGTAGCATACAAAACATAATGGTTTAAAGCCATGGCTTTCAAAGTATATGGGTGTGTCCCTGAATCTTTGTTTGAGTAAACTCAAAGAACCTGGTATTTATAGGATTTCTGAAGTCACTATTCCATCTCATTTAAAATTCTTATGTAGGTATTTTCACAGAATAAGTGCTCAATACACATTTACTGAGCTGAACAGGTCTCTGTTGGAAACACACTTCATTTATTTCACCCTGGCTCACAAATGCTTCCACGAGAGGAAATATACCACTCCCCAAAAGCGCAGTGGCAGGATGGATACTTCATGTTCCCCAGTTTGCTCATGAACTAGGACAAAAGTCAATCATCGTTGCCACAAATAATCTCCTGTCCCCACTGTACCTCAGCACCTCCCACCTCATAAATGCGACTGGTGACATCTCCCAAAGATGTGTTTATTTTGTGGTTATACTTAACAGCTTGTAAAGCATCTCAGAAATGTAACAGAAACTACTTCTAATTTGAATTCAATTATAAATCTCAAAATATAAACAAACCTCTCCAAGGCAATTTCTGGTTGCTTGAAATACACATAGACTATCATGTTAGAAACACAAGAAAGTACCACTAAAGAGACTGAAGTTGATAAAAATTGAAATACTGGCCATCCACTTATAAGGTAAGAATTAAACCTATATTCGGTCAGAATCATAAAACCAGTTGCTAAGCATCAGTTGCAAAGCCGTGTGTGGTACTATACCTTCGCAGGCTCTTCAGTGAGGGCTGGCTCCAGGCTCAGGTTTACGGCTACCTGCCACTTTTCCTGGGTCTCTTTGTCTTGGGCATATATCAGGAACTTGGCCTGCTCTGCGGTGAGAGGGAAGCTTCTCACAGCATACACCGTGCCGTCCTCATCCACCTTGAAATCTGCTGGCTCGCTGCTCTCATACTGAACTTTCCTTTTTCGATTGCAGTTGCTGAATTTCACTGTAAAAGAGTGCACATGTCTGGTTACTCCACCAAGGGGAGCGCAGCTAATGCCATAACACATGCCAGATTTCGTCAAATGATACAATACAGCAGCTTGAAGACACAGAGGCTGAGCCTCACAGTCAACTAGAGAGCCATTCCCAAGCCTAGGTTCCTCAGCTGTCTGTTACCCTGCTCACCTTCCTTACTTCCTGGCATGGGACCTTATGTGTTATTACTCTTGGACAAATACTCGAAGAAAGGAAATTCTGGGCATCTTCATCAATACCCATAATGTGTCCTAGAATCCCAGAAACTCACATTAGTGAAAGGTGGAAACTAATGATTTCTATTCCTCAGGGTGTTTATGTACTTTTGTTTTCTTACTATAAATAATGAACATAAACATGTATCTTGAAAGTTTTTAAATAAAAAATAAGTGTCTTAGGATGGGGATCAAAACAATTTCAGTATGTTATTTATGCCAGTCATAATTGTGTTGGCTTAAAAATGAGGAAAAAAATCAGCATTTCATACACGCAATGCCAATCAGCCTGCATCTCAACAGATAAGGAAAGTTAGATTCCACGTTTACAAAGAGAATTGAACATGTTCAGGACAAAAAGAAAGAGCCTCTGAGGAAGACCATTTCCTGTGTAGTCTGCCTTCCATCCTTCTGAACAAACATTCCATAGGATTGGTAAGTGAAGTCATCACATAAAAAACAGTTTTCATTTCCCATGTCATTGATGCTGCAGCCTGGCCGGGATTATATAAGATACTGTTTGGCAAGTGATAAATACGACCACAATAAAAAGTGCACTCACAGGCAACTTTCATGTTTCCCAAGGATTCAAGTAAACGTGTTTTTTTTTTTTTTTTTTTTTTTTTTTGTTACTCATATTTGGTTTTTAGAGACAGAGTCTCCTATAGCTCAGGCTACCCTCAATTGAATTATGTAGATGACAGTGACCCTCTACCTCCTGAGTGCTGGGATTCCAGACTTGCATGACCCCAGCTTAAGAAGTCCTCTGTGTCACACAGTGACTGCAAACTGTCCTTTCAGCTCCGTTCATATCGATTCACTGAGACAAGAAGGACTATAGCCAAGTTCCACACTTGCTCACTTTCCTTAGTAACCATAAAATATGTGATAGAAGTAATCAAATATTTTAAGTACTGGAGATACAACTTTTCACAGAATGCCACGGAAATCATCCTTCAACTTTCAGGCATTAAAAGTGAAAATAAAAGCTTTAGCTGCAACTAAATTATGTTAAACTACAACATTGCTAGTTGGAGTGTAAATATCCCCAAAGATACTTAGTTATTTTGGGGACCTTGCTGAGAAGTCAAAATGTACACTTATACCATCTTTTATTAACAGAAGTAACTGGGTTTTTTTGGTATCACAAAAAGAAATTCATGACACTTCAGCTGGATCAGAGATGTTATCTAGTCTCCTCTGCATTTTGCTGCATTGCAGCATTGCAGCATGAACCCTCCCGGGCCACATCTGGATTGTTGCACCTGTGCCCTGTGTGGTCTTCTCCCAGCTGAAGCCCACCCGACACTAAATGCAGGCTGACTTTATCACGCCTTCACAAGTAGCTTCTGACACTAGTCATACAGTGTTTATCAGGCCTTTATAGGTAAGCTGGGGTACTAGTCATACACATGTTTATCATGTCTTCACAGGTAACCTGGGACAGTAGTCCTACATGTGTCTTTCAAGCCCGTTTATAATGGTCCTAACTTCTTTTTTAATATTTATTTTTAGTTTTTAAGATGTATGTGTCTGTGAGTGTCCACTCTAAATTTTTAATACAAATTTTAGAGAGAAGTTGCATTAACCCTGTGCCCATTATAACAATCATTTTAATAAGTACCCTATTTCTTAATGGTGTCCTATGACTATGCCTTTTCCTCTTAATAAGACACTAACTTTTTAGTTTCTTAATAGGGATCCTTGGTTTTTGTTTTTCTGTGACATCTAACAGTGATGAGAATAGTACAAATAAGTGATCATAAATATCTATCAATACCCTACCACTTAGAAAAAAAGAGTAGAAGAAGGAGAAGAAAAGAAAGAAAATGGTCTGGAAACATAGAGAATTTTCTAAAGTATACACAGCCGGCTATATCAAAAAGCTACAACAAAAGCCAAGGATCTATGCCAAACCAAGTCCTTCAAAGAAGCTGTAGTGAGTATTCCTATTTAAGTTGCTGGCAGGACTAATTTGAACAGTTTGTTGGTGGTGAAGAACTGTGAGGGAGAGCTAACGGGGGAGATGGCTCAAGGGCTTCAAGCATAAGGACCTGGCTTTGGATTTGGGCGCCAACGTAACATGCTGGGCACAGAGGTGTACGCCTGTCATCCTAGCGCCCTGGGGTAGAGAGAGGAGAATCCCCGGAGCTCACTGGCCAGAAGCCAATCCAGCTGCAACCATGAGCTCCAGCTTCATCCTGCCTCAAAAGTGACCGAGGGAGAAATCTGATGTCAACCCCTGACCTTCACATGCCCATGTACAAACACAAAAACACATGGAGATGGGCACTCATACACCACATATGTTTTAACCTCAACAGTGAACTTCTATGTGAGACTCATTATTCCTGCTCTGCAGAAGAGGAAGAGAGCCCCATCCTTGCCCCGTGTCTATGACCTCAGGCATTTCCCAGCAAAGGTGTAAAAGAATCTGACTGCTCAACTCACTGAAACCTAAAGTTTCAATAAACAACACAATTAGATGACCAAGAAACCCAATAAATGCCAGAGAAGAAAATAATGCCGAATTTACAGTGCTGAGAGTCCCACGGCAAAGTGTTTTAAAAAGTAATTCTTAACTCAAAGCATTGCCCCATTGTCTACAGAGACAGGAGCTCAAGGGGAAAAGGTGTGGGCAGTCAAGAAAGAAAAAATAATAGTGGTTTTTTTTTTTTTCAAAGAGTCAATGTATTTCCTATGAGTAAGAAGAGGTTGGTCTCTGAGAATCTGGTACTGGAAAAAAAACGACTTGGAGGGGGTTGAGGGAGGGAGGAAATGGTAATTTAAGGCAAGCCAGTTAGTTGTTCCAGTCCCTGCCTCTAACTTAGAACTTTTGTGAATTGGTTTAATAGAATTATTAGTATTTGTGGGTTTTTTTTTTTTTTGAGTTTCAAAACAAACGCTAATTCTCATTTAATCTAATATTAAACAAGGACAACTTCAGGTTATCATTCAGGTTTGTTGATCTACTTACCTGTACTGGGAACTAAACCCAGGGTCTCAGGCACTGTAAAGCACATATAGTACTATGCAGCTGCATCTCCAGCCGCATTCAGATGGAAAGGAATGTATCTCTGTGGGGCTGGGCAGATGGTTTGGTGTATGTCATGCAAGCGTGAGAACCTGAGTGTGATGCCCGGCTAGTGCTTGTAAACCCAGTCAGTGCTTAAGGGATGGAGATGGGTGGATCCTTGACTCACAGGCTAGCCAGCCTGGCTAGTCCCACTGTCAAGATTCAGATCAGTGAAGAGACACTGTCTCAAAAAAGTAAAGGTGGAGAAAGGAGAGACAAAGAGACACAGAGACAGAGACAGAGAGACAGAGACAGAGAGACAGAGAGGAGAGATCTGATGTTGAATTGTTGAATTCTGGCATACATACACATATGAGTTTGCCAAGTACGCACACATAAACACAAGAATACACCCAGACCAACAAATCTGTATACCACATATCCAATGTTTCATACACAATTTGTTTAAAACATGCATTGTGCCAAAAATGAACACTTTAATAAAAAATAATGAACAAGAGTTTCAGTGGAAAAAAAGTCTTCTCCAAGAAATGTCAGTCCAGCCTCTGACTCACCATGTTCAGCAGGGTTAGCCACCTTGCATTATTTTAAGTCATACACATTAAAATGCCTCCTCATTTCCAGGAGAAATGTGTGACTTTTGTTTGTTGCCGCCTAGTCACGGCCTGCTGTCAGGTTTGCCTTGGGCCTGGCTGCAGCGGCCTGGCTGTAGCTAGGGAGATTTTCTTCAGCTTGACAATGTGCTAGGACCAAGAAGTGAAATTTACACAAGATGGCTGTATTTGTACAGAAACTGTATCACTAAAGGTAGAAAAGTGCCAGGCTTGGTGGTGCACGTCTTAAATCTCAGCACTCAGGAGGCAGAGGCAGGCAGAGCTCTATGAGTTAGAGGACAGCCTGGGCTACAGAGTGAGTTCTCAGAAAGTCAGAGCTACATAGACAACTTGTCAAAACAAAACCCAAAGTAAAAGAGAAGGAAACAGCAACTATGGTATTTATATGGATAATAGACTATGGGGGCGGGCGTTAAAACAAAAATAAGAACCAGAAAAATCATTTCAAAGGAGTAAATAGCCTACAGATATGGTTTAATTATTAAAATTAGAATTAAAATTTACCTTTGAGGATGAAGGGAATAAAGCAAACATTATAGACCTTGACTTGTGTAAAACATACATACATATACATGTATATTTATGGACACACATATATATATATATGTATATATGGACACATATATGTATATATACAAACACACACACACACACACACACACACACACACACACACACGTATGTCAGTTCCTCTGGAGCCACCTTGCTCTTATTGTAAAACATGTTTCTTATGAATAGTAGATAGATCAAATAATGACTGAGAATTTAAGTTATGTTTTCAAAAGATGAAGGAGTTTTACCACTTACGCAAGTTATGCAACTTTCAGAAAATGTGGTGCAAAATTTGTCTTAGCCTTTAGGAGTGAAACATTCTTACATATTTGGGGTGGATGAAAATCCTCACGTTTTTGTCCAAACCTACTGAAGTTTACAACTTACAGTGACCCTTACTGTAAGCTGTAGACTCCAGTCAATACTAACAGGCCACCGTTCACTTACCAGTGATAAGAAGGTGTGACGCAGACATAGGATGTTACTAGTAGAGGATACTGTGGGGAAGGCTAGATATGTGTGTGTACCTCCGTAATGGAATTCCAGCTTTTACCTCAGCATGAAACTGGTATGAAGAGTCAGTTTTACTTTTTAAAGTTTTATTTTTATTATTTTTAATTACACGCGTGCATTTCTATGGGGGGGGGGGAGACATGTGCACTGGAGTGAAGTGCCCACAGAGGTTGGAGGCATCAAGATGCCCCAGAACTGTAGTTACAGGTGGTCGTAAGCAAAGCATTGTGGGTTCTGTGAACTGAATGAGCTCTTCTTCAAGAGCAAGAAGCTCTCCTCACTGCTGAGACATCTTGCTAGCCTCCCAGTTTATTTCTTATCAAAATCTTTCTTATAGATGATGGCCTAACCTTCCCCATTATAAAAGACATGCCAGGCAAGGACAGTTGTGACTGTCCCCAGAACCATCCCAGCATTCTAGTGAAGCATGTCCATCTGACATCACTAAGAGCTGGATAATATAACTGATCAGTAATTTACAGAATACCAAGTTGCTGTTTGATGAAAGTCATAACAATTTATCAGACAAATGGAATAAAATTAAAATTCTATTGTTTTATCAACAATCAAAGGATCTGACTTGAAAACTTTTTCTGATCACTCTATCACCCATATAATGAAATATTAATTTCACTTAACTGCTCAGACAAAACTAGAAACTGTGGGAATGGAGCATGAGAGGAAAGGAAATGCATTAATTTAGGTAAAGGGAAGCATAAGTTTGGCACCAAGGATTCATCATCTTAGTAAGTTTGGCTACACACATCATAACACTAAGCAGGAAAATGTAATTAGAGCACTGTATAGTCTTCATATATAACAGGGAGTTACTGCATTCTAGCCTACATAAAATTTTGTAAACATGATTAATATAAAATTAAACACTGGGGAAATAATTATTTTAAAGTATGTTTTTTTCTCTTCAAGCCATACCTCATGTTAATGGTAACCATAAAGCCATAATATCCTTATAAAGTATGAACAGGAAACCACAGATTGTACGTATTAAATGTATTAGCAGTTAATCGTCCCACATAAATACAAATGCAAATGTATAAATATTCACATGTGGTTTACAGTTTTTCTTCAAGAAAAACATTACATCATATTTAGAAGCAATTATAAGAAAATATTCTAAAATATTTTCATGCTTAAATATGCTTTTTGAATTTCTGTTAGATTTCTTTTTCTACTTTAATAGCTACTTTTGAAGGCCTGTTAGGAAAAGATTCTCAGTGAAGACTATAATATTTCCTCAAACAAATGCAACAGAATTCAAATCCCATTATTTTATGAATAGCTTTAGCTTAGACTTGACTTGAAAACTTTTTCTGACATCTCTACCACCTGTATCTTAAAATGCTAATTTCACTGAAGTGTTCAGACAAAAACAGAAATGTACGGAACCTGCCCTGCATGGGCAGAGAACACTATTTATTCATGAAGTATGCATCTGTGAATGGAGACGTGAGAATGAGGAAAGGTGGGTGGAGAAGTCACATCTCCATTTTGCAGTGTTTGAACACATAGCTCGCAAGGCAGAATGCTTCCCAAGACACAGAATGCTTCTCCTCGTAAATGTGAAAAGTTTGTTGCAAATTCTTCTTGCCACCCTAGGCCATTCCAAAAGACTAATTTGAGATTTTTTTTTTTCTTAACAGTACAGTAGCACTTCCAGAATGTATTCATTCTGAACGGATGCATTCATGATGAGACACATTGGGAGATGCTTTAGGAATGACCGTGGATAGTTTGTCAGAAAAGTTCATATTTTCTTTAAACATAAAACTATGTAAAGAAAAATAAAACATGGAATTTAGGCAATGCATTAAGTAATATTTAATACACATGAATCTTCCAATGGAAGTTTTTTTTTTTTTTTTTTCTCCCGAGATAGGGTTTCTCTCTATACCAGCCCTTGGCTGTCTTGGAACTCTCTTTGTAGACCAGGCTGGCCTTAAATTCACAGAGATCTGCCTGCGTCTGACTCCCGAGCGCTGGGATCAAAGGTGTGTGCCACTACTGCCCTCCCAGGAAGTTTTTGTTTTTTGTTTTTTTAAACCCTCAAGTGATACTTGAAGCTTCATGAAATCCTTTTTTTTTTTTGTAACACATTTTATGACTGAAATATCAAGTTATTCATTGCTACCAAGAAAAATTATCTACAAAAGCTGGTGTTGACAAAGGACAGTACAGTGTTTTATTTTTTCCTCCAAATGTTGAGAAGCCCTGTTCTGTCATAGGCCATAAGGGATGAGTTTATTCAACGTCACATTTCTCCTTTTCCTCACCCTGGCAAATGCAACGCCAGTATTCCTTATGGTTTTGAAGAATTTTCTCTGAGGATTTCAGAACACTGAGTGAAGCATTACCTCAGGCACTCACAGCTATCGTTCTCCTGGGCTTAATAATTTCTCCCTGGGATTTAAAGCATAACACCACCTAAGAACCACAAGTCAACTTGATCCTCTTCTGAATGCTGGATTTTTGCTTCTAAGCTATGTGCTCTGTGTGTGCAATGTTTTTTACAGGCTTTAGCAGTTTTCAATTAAGTTCATTCAGGTGCTCCAAATGCCAGGCTACATTTTCAAGCGAATGACTCTCCTTCAATGAATCTCCAGAGAATAACATTTAAACACAGCATTAGGAGTGGTGGTGGGGGGGTGCGCTCTCCTAGGGTAACTTGTACACTTTGATGTATATCAGTTTCAGGGTACCCCCAAACCCTTATCTTTGCATGAACTGCAACCACTTAGTTTCCCATTTTCTTATAAATTTATGTGGAAATAAAATTAATGAGCACACTTTCATGCACAAGAGATTTTTAATGGGACTAACAGTTCATCTTAAAGTACAAAAAGAAGGAAGAAATTAAACCAAATGAATAGAGGGGGAAGTGGGGTAGGGGGACAAGGAATTGAAAGGAAACAAATGAATGATTCTGAAAGTTGAACCAATCAAGAGACCATGAAACTCATGTGCACCTTGTTTTAGAACTAAAGAGTAGACTGACTATATGAGCACGCTTAAACTCAAAGCAAATTAAGTTGAAATATTAATAGAAACTCATCGATTCTAAGGTAATGATCAGGTTACCTTGTAGGATTTGGTGGGAAAAATAAGAAGGCTTGGGTCCTCCTCCACCGGCACATTTTGTAGGGGAAGGGTAGGTGGTGTTAAATGAGAGGCCTTCCCTGAAATTGGCCATACATGTCTTCCTTAAAACACAGCTGAGTGTCTACATAGAGAGCTCAGTCAGTTCTACAAGCATGCCGACTTGAAATCAAATCCCTAGAATCCACTTGAAGGGCAGCTGTGTCAGCAGGAGCCTATAACCCTAGTGGCAGGGAACAGCAGCAAAGCCCCAGAGCTCAGTGGCCAGGGAGTCCAGTCAATAGTGAATGCCAGCATTTGAGAGAACCTGGCTTTCAAAATAGGGTGGAGAGAAACAGAGGAAGACACCTGACATGGACCTCTGATTCCCCACACCCATCGACCTAAATGTACATACACACCCACGTAACTAAAATACAACTTTTCAACTGCGAGAAGGTTTGGGAGATACCACAAAGGAGTATTCAAATATAAATTCAACTCTTTTTTTTTATCATAAAATGGCTAATGCTACTAGATTGTCTAAGGGCAGCTGAAAACCAATTTGAAATCATTATTCTATTGCCTAGCCAGTGTCTTATTCACTGGGGATGGGATTCTAATGATTAAAGCCATTAAACTTCACTTACAAGTAATACTGTTGGACAATAAACAGCTTTATCAAAAAGCTAGAAAACTAGCTTGAGTGAAACTTCATATTGTAGAGACGCAGTCATATGCTGATAACCCAAGCTAGGGCTTGGGCATGCTGTGTTTGGCTCAAGCTGCACATTCAACAAAGTCAGTCCATGCTCTAATTAGTCTACCTCCCATGGGAGGCCAAGGAAGAAACCCAAGGCTCTAGTGTGCTCAGAAAGCAACACTAGTGAAGTTTTTCTTTGTCCTCTACTGTTCATTTACCCATCTCTAGTCCATCAGAGGGTAGAGGTGTGATTTGGATCAAAAGGCAACTATGGGCTGAACCAACTAAGAAATTGTGGTGCCATCTTTGGTAAATGGCAATGAGTGCTATTACAGAGAGCCTTCTTTGAACCATACAGGGATGGCAGAGGTGACAAGGACAAGTATACAGTGTCCTCTTTAGGACATCCATGCCTGAGATACAGTCCTTCCACCTAGAGACCATCCTGGGGAGAGTACATGATTAAGTGGGGACAGGCTCTTGCCACCAGGCCTGACCACCCAAGTTCAAGTCCAAGAGCCTATGTGGGAAGGAGAAAACTGACCTCTCCTTTGACCTCCACACACCTGCCTCAGTGGATGCACTCACACACACATATATATGCATGTGTGTGCATACACATACGCATGCACACAATAAATACAATAACAGTTAAATTGAAAGTTTAAAGATAATTACCTTCAGGTACTTGAGAGTTGCTCTCTCTGCACATAGTGCTCCCTGCTAAACACAGTGTGTGTGTGTGTGTGTGTGGGGGGGTGATATTCAGTAGAGATACAACATGAGCCATTTCTGTTGTCTGCCTACAGACATGCTATAAAGATACAATAAGGGCCTTCCGGATACAGATCAAATGGTCATGAGCATGACTGTTCTCGAAGAGGACTTGAGTTTCATCCTAAGCATCCATTTGGGTTGCTCAGGACTGCTGTTTAACTCCAGCTCCAGGATACAAACGCCCTCTCTGGCCTCCGCAGGCACTGCACTCATGTGCACAGAGCCACACAGAGCCACACACATATACACAATTAAAAATAAAATATATCTTAGAGGGGGAAGAAGCTCCCAACAGCGAAACAATCAGAGGCAGCTTCGGTGTCCACTGATGACACTCCACGTAGGGGGTGGTGACACAGTGCTCAGTGATTTCCAAGGCATCCCACCTTTGTAGACATCCAGAATGCTAACACATGCCTCTCGTGACACCAGACAATCTAGGAGTTGGAGTAACACGTATCTCTTTCTAGCAGGGTTATCTGGGAGTTGTTGCCCTCTTCCCCTGCTGGTACAATCATGAAAGAACATGTCAGAGAGAGGTAAGACAGAATCAAAGCAGGAATAAGGGAGCCAGTGTCCATCTTGGGAGGAGCTGCTGGAGAGTCAGACCACACACTATCAACTGTGCAGGGATGAAGAATCTGTGTGGGTGAGGGAGCTCGGGCAACCTGTATGAATATTGTTGCAATCCATGCTAGCCCACCATGTCACAAGAATAAAATAAACCAGAATCAACCCTATGGTAGGTAGAACTCAAAAAATTAAAATATTTGAACATTTCTAAACATTTTGATATTTCTCCACCAAAAGAAAGTTTTATTGTGGTGTCCTAAAATGTTACAAAATCTGTTAGGAAAAGCTTTATTTTTCTTTTCTCAGCTAAGGCCAGTCATGTAATATTAAATAACATCTCTCTATATAAGTCAACAAGTGTAAAAGAAGAGATTGAATAAGCCCCATGGTATTCTGGAGAAGGAAACTGAAAAAAAAATCTAAACTGCAGCATGGATGCTACAGAAATAATTATGAGATCAAAATATGAAATTTAGGTTTCTGGTGGTTTGATGATACTATGCTTACACTGTTATGTGTTAAATAATTGGAAAGCCAACAGGATTCCTGCCCTCCTCCTTTTATGCATCTTAGTGACTCAAAAGATGCTTCATTGATGCTCTTTCCTCATGTCATGAAATTATATGAAACCCTTTTTGTGACAAATCAAGGTCCAAATATGTAAACTTTTCAGCACTCAACTAATTTTCTCCAGGCTCTTCTCTGTCCCCTTCCTTTCCTCTCACCCCTCAACATGACCATTAAGAAAGTACATTAAAATATCACTAATTAAATCACATGCAAAGAGTGTGGATCTTAGCCTCTGAAACTTGATTGCGGTAGTTCAGCTAACTCCATATTTCAGGCTACTTAGATTGACAAATAATTTTATTTTTTATAATAGGTTTTTTATCAAAAGTAAAAGAAAAATAGGAATGTTCAGTATAAACTTTACTGTCTTCAAGTGCACCACAAGAAGGTAACATTTAGACTAAACCTAAATCTCAATCAGTTTCAACAATGTGGCCTCAACATGTGGCATGGGAATAGTTAAGAGAAAATGTGTCCTCAGAGTGCAGCACTCAGAGGTACAGCAATGACCAAAAATTGTTAAGCTTTTCATGAAACTTGGATGAAAGGAAGAGACATAAAGAACAAACTGTTCATTAGGAAACTTTGAAAAAGGACATCGTATCAACAGACAGCAAAAACCACCGAAAAGTATCATTACCTCCCAGACAGTGAAGTTAGAAAACAAATGTTTACTCCTTTACTTGATTGTAGGAGAAAAAAAAAGTATGATCATGTATAAAGAACTACTAATTCTACAATAGAGCTCTTGAAAATTTGTCATGATATGAAACTCATTTTAAAAGCCAAATTCCCAATTTCTACTGCTAATCTACCAAAAATGCATACAGACTCAGTAGGGGCTAGGACCTTGGTAAGTTGGACTATTCATAGAAAGGCAGTTATAAACATTCACCAAAATAACAGCAGAGTCATTACACTTAAAGTTGCCTCTGCTTTCTGAATATTATCAAGATGATACATGTATTAAGCATTTAATACATAAATTCCACAACAAATTCAGAAATACTACTCTTTATTTCTTCAAGGCAATGAGGTTAAAACTCCTAAACTGCTAACAGAACAAGTAGTGGGAAAAAAATGCACACGCTTAAATGAAACATCAAGAGCTGAATATAAATTTATTAATGCATTAATAATAATTATTAGCTAAGAGATATCAAATAACTTGGAACATACAGCCTCGTGGTACATTTTTATGACTGTGTTTGCCTCATTCTAGCTTTCTATAGAATTACTGTGTAAGTTCTAGGAAGTGTCTGTGATACCAGAATGCATTGTTCCAACACCTAATGGGACAATATTGCTCATAGCTGGTTTGAGTCATTCCAGCATGACATAGACAGAAGGCATATAAGGGCTTGTCATCTACAGTGCATAGTAAGAACGGGCATAAAATGTTTAATATATTACTACCATCATCATCATCATCATCAAAGCTTATTTTAAATTAAGTGATTTTATATACATGTACAAATGCTTAAGTTGAGTTGTGTTCTTTTTAATGCCAGTTAATTACACTTAAGAATTATAAGATGTTAACTCAACTTTTAATATGGTATCCCATAAACAGCATTTATGTCATTGCTAGGAGAGAGAGAGAGAACAAAAGAACCAGTATGTCTCCTACTTTTTTGCTACCCAAAATAGACGCATATCTTCAAACACACCAACTCAGCAATTTCAAAAGCTGTTACTTCAAGTCTGGTGCTTCTATTGGTGATGACAAGTCCTCTCTTCATTGCTGGGGTGACAATTCCACTTGGAGCTATGACTGTACCATTCTCATTAATTACATCAATGTGAATGGGATTACATGTCATACCCTATAGCATTAGGGCCATCTTCACATCCTCCTACTCTGCATCCTGTGTTGAACCTGGCTGTCTTAGGGGTACTCTGCTGCTGGAGTAGTCCCACTCTCCCCCACACGCTAATGTGGCAGAAAGCCTGGCTTTTAGGTGTATGAATCAAGGATTTAAGCATCTTTAAGTACTACAGTGATAAGGATTTTTTCCATATTTAATAACCCTACTTAAACACACAAGCATGAATTCTGGGAGTTCTATTGTATTAACTAGGATGATGTCAAGACAAGCATCCCACACACAGGTAATCTGCTTCTGATGTACCATTTCCCACTCTGTATGTATTAGCTGTTTTTACCTGCTAAGCCACCATTTTGACTCCACATATCTTTTTTTTCAAACTAGCACTGGATTATTAATTTCTAGAAGCATGTAATAAAGGAGTCCAAAGACACAATGAAGAACAATAGAGCACAGGGTATTTAAAAAAAAGAAGAAGAAGAAATGGAAGAGGGGGTGAAGAGGAGGCGGCTGCAGTGGCTAGTTAGACTGAATAGATATGAATATGTATATGAAAATGTGGACCAGAAATAATGGACAAGTACGAATTGTCACCTGGATAGAAAGCCAGCAGAGGCAACTGAAAGTTCAGCCTTAATAGGCTTAGTAAAGGGACATGTGAGGTATAGAGGTAGAGGCAGGGTAGAGAAGCTAGCATGAAATCTGAATACAAAGAATGGAGCAGAAGCTGAGCTTGGCTTGGGGTAAGGACAGAATGAATGATGAGAACAAAATTCACCTCATCACAAGGCACCCTAAGGCCAGAGGTCAGCCCACAAATCAGCACAGCCTCTAAAGCTCTCGAGGTAAGCCTGACTCCAGGGAACACTCTGGTGTTTGTCCATCTCCTTCTGGGCCTTGGGATTTATCCAAAGACCTTCCTTCCTCACATCCTCAGCCTAGGTGATTTTAACCAGCCCTCAGGGTTGAAACGTCACTATTTCAAGTAACAAGATGAATCTTGAGCATTTATGACCAGATTTTGGCCACTACAGTAAGATCCAACTGCCTCCTTGGGAAAAAAAAAAAAAACAAAAAAACAAAAAAACAATTGTAGGCTCAGCCCTATCTTTTCACCCAAGTGCTTGGGCCACACTCTGAGTCAGATTTGACTCCTGTCTTATACCAAATACATTTGTTCTGTTTCCAAATCATATCAGCTCCACTTTCAAAATACTTTCGCTATATGGCCACTTGTTATCACCTCCCAGCTACCATCTTACTACCGTTTGTTATCTGAGATAAGTCACAGTCCAAGTCCATTTCACTCATCAAAACACCTCTAGTTGCCTTTTAAACCTGTAAGGTGACTCATGTTCAAATGGTTCCCACTTTACCTAGAGCAAATTCCTTAGCAAAGCCTATGTATGGTCCAAGCACCTCATCCTGCCTCCTTCTTCTGGCTCACTAGGTCTCTCACCGGTCAGAAAAAGTCAAGGATTTGTTGCCAAGCCAAGCTGGTTCCCACCTTAGGTATTTTATGCATATTTGAAATATGCATAATAAGAGTGCAGAGGAAAGAACAGAAGGCAAGGAGACTGGAGAAACCAAGCAGGGGGTGTAAACAGCTGTGTGAATAACAAGGGTCCTTGGTTCATTCTCGTCTTCTATAGCTGCATGGTTAAAATTATCTATCATCTGCCTCCATCTACTTCGTTTCTTTCCTTTAGTAACATGGCTATTTAATAGATGATTAGA
>CABHPP010001215.1:0-29223 GCA_902168425.1 Peromyscus attwateri | reverse complement strand
TTCGTCTATACCTAACCTTTCTGGGTCTATGGATTGTAGCTTGGTTACATTGAACATGGTTGAGCAAGTGTCCCTATGGTAGAATTAAATGTCCCTTGGGTATATACCCCAGAGTGGTATCGCTGTATCTTAAAGTCAATCGATTCCTAACTTTCTGAGGAACCAGCACACCGATTTCCATAGTGGCTGTATAAGTTTACACTCTCACCAGCAATGGAGGAGTGTTCCCCTTACTCCACATCCTTGAGAGCATATGCTATTTCTTGTGTTACTAATTCTAGCCATTCTGACAGGTATAAGATGGAATCTCAAAGTCATTTTGACTTATATTTCCCTGATGGCTAGGGTGTTGAACATTTCTTTAAGTGTTTCTCAGCCATTTGAGTTTGCTCTATTAAGAATTCTCTGTTTCAATCTGCATCCCATTTTTCAATTGAATTGTCTGTTTTTTATATTTAATTTCTTAAATTCTTTATATATTTTTGGATATTAGTCCTCTAATGGATGTGGAGTTGTAAAATATCTTTCCCATTCTGCAGACTGCCACTTTGTCCAAATAATGGTGTCCTTTGCCTTGCAAAAGCTTTTCAGTTATATGAAGTCCCACTTTTAATTATTAATCTTAATGTCTGTGCTATTCTTATTCTGTTCAGGAAGTCGTCACCTGCGCTAATGAGTTCAAGGCTGTTCTCCACTGTCTCTTCTATTAGGTTCAGTGTATCTGGTTTTATATTGTGGTCTTTGATCCATTTGGAGTTGAGTTTTGTGCAGGGTAATAAGTATGGATCTATTTGCGTTCTTCTACATTCAGCCATCCAATTTGACCAGCACCATTTGTTGAGGATGCTGTCTTTTTTCCCAGTGTGTATTTCTGGCTTCTTTTGGAAGGATGGCCGTTTTTACTATGCTAATCCTATGGATTCATCAGCATGGGAGACTCTTCCATCTTTCGATATTTTCTCTAATCTTTGTTCAGGGAGTTGAAGTTTTTCTTGTACAAGGCTTTCACTTGCTTGGTTAGAGTTACCCCAAGATAGTTATATTATTTGAAGCTATTGTGAAAAGTGTTGTTTCCCTGGTTTCTTTCGAAGTCCGTTTGTCGTTTGTATATAGAAGAGCTACTGGATTTTGTGAGTTAATTTTGTATCTAGTCATTTTGCTGAAAGTGTTTATCAGCTGTAGGAATTCCCTAGTGGAATTTTGGGGTAACATATATATCATATATACATATTATCATATCATCTGCAAATAAATATACTTTGACTTCTTCCTTTCTAATTTGTATGCCCTTGATCTCCTTCAGTTTTCTTATTGCTCTAGCTGAAACTATTCAAGTACTCTATTAAATAGATGTAGATATAGTAGAAAACCTTGTCTTGTTCTGAATTTTAGTGGAATTTCTTTGGGTTCCTCTCTATTTAATTTGATGTTGGCTGTAGGCTTTCTGTAAACTGTCTTTGTCATGTTTAGGTATGTCCTTTGTATCTCTAATCTCTCAAGCCTTTTATCATGAAGGGGCATTGAATATTGTCAAAGGCCTTTTCTGCATCTAATGAAATGACCATGTGGCTTTTCTTTGTTTCAGTTTGTTTCTGTGGTGGATTACAGGTATTAATGTTTCATATATTGAACCATCCCTGGATCTCTGCAATGAATCCTACTTGATCATGGTGGATGATCTTTTTGATGTGGTCTTGGAATTGGTTTGCAAGTATTTTATTAAGTCTTTTTGTATCTATAAGGGAAATTGGTCTGTGATTCTCTTTCTTTGTGCAGTCTTTGTGTGGCTTGGGTATCACGGTAACTGTGACTTCATAAAATGAAATGGACAATGTTCCTTCTGTCTCTATTTCATAGAATAATTTGAGGAGTATTGACATGAACTGTTCTTTGAAAGTCTGATAGAATTCTGTGCTAAAACCATCTGATCCTGGGCTTTCTTTTTAGGGAGATGGGGTTGGAAGACTTTTAATGACTGATTCTATTTCACTGGGGGCTAGAGGTCTGTTTAAATTCCTTCCATGGTCTTGATTTAACTTTGGTAACCTATTGAGAAAATTATTCATTTCTTTTAGATCTTCCAATTTGGTGAGATACAAGTTTTTTTAGTATGTCCTTAAAATTCTTCTAATTTCCTCGGTGTCTGTTATGTCTCCCTTTTTTCTTCTGGTTTTGTTCATTTGTATAGTCTCTTTCCACATTTTAATTTGGATAAGGGTTTGTCAATCTTATGAATTTTTCTCAAAGAACCAATTCTTTGTTTCATTGATTCTTTGCATTGTTCTCTTTGTTTCTATTTTATGGATTTCAACCCTGTGTTTGATTATTTCTTGCCATCTACTCCTTTTGAGTGTGACTTCTTTTTGTTCTAGAGCAGTGGTTTTCACCCTTCCTAATGCTATGACCCTAAACCCCTTGTGATGACCCCCAAGCATAAAATTATTTTGTTGCTACTTCATAACTGTGATTTTTCTACTGTTATAAACCATAATGTAAATATCTGATACGTAAGATAATATCGACCCACAGATTAAGAACTGGTGTTCTAGAGCTTTCAGGTATGCTATTAAGTTGCTAGTAGAGATCACTTCAGTGATCTTTTTTTATTTGTTTGTATTTTTAATGTAGGCACTTAGTGCTATGAACTTGCATTTTACAACTGCTTCTCTTGTGTCCCATGAGTTTAGGTATGCTGTGTACTCGTTTTCATTGAATTCTAGAAAGTCTTTCATTCCTTTCTTTATTTCTATGTTGACCCATTTTCATTCAGTAGAGAGTTTTCCAGTTTCCTTGGGTTTGTATGCCTTCTGTTATTGTTGATACCCAGTTTTAATCCATGGTGGTCTGATCTGATTAGTGGATTAAAGGTCTTTTGCTTGGGCTTCAGCCACAGTTGACTACAATTTTGTTGTATCTGTTGAGACTTATCTTGTGACCAGTAAGTTGGTCAATTTTGGAGAAAGTTCCGTGGGGTGCTGAGAAGAAGTTATATCCTTCTGAGTCTGGGTGAAATGTTCTGTAAATACCTGCTAGGTACATTTGGTTTATAACATCAGTTAGCTCCAGCATTTCTCTGTTTAGTTTTTGTTGGGATGGCTTACTGATGAGAGTGGAGTATTGAAGACTCCCAATATCAGTGTGTGAGAGTCAATGTGTGATTTAAGCTGTGGTAGTGCTTCTTTTACAAACTTGAGTGTCCTTGTGTTTGGGGCATAGATGTTAAGAATTGAAATGTCCAGCCGGGCGTTGGTGGCGCATGCCTTTAATCCCAGCACTCGGGAGGCAGAGGCAGGCGGATCTCTGGGAGTTCGAGGCCAGCCTGGGCTACCAAGTGAGCTCCAGGAAAGGCACAAAGCTACACAGAGAAACCCTGTCTCGAAAAACCAAAAAAAAAAAAAAAAAAGAAAAAGAAAAAAAGAATTGAAATGTCCTCTTGGTGGATTTTTCCTTTGAGTATGTAGTATCCTTCCCTATGTCTGCTGATTGATTTGAAATCTATTTTGTTAGATAGTAAAATGAGTACACCAGCTCATTTCTTAGGTCCATTTGCTTGGTGTCGGTGTTGGTGTTGGTGTTGGTGTTGGTGTGTGTGTTTCTATCAGGAGCCATGATCATGAGCTGTTGCAGCCTGCAGGATTATGCAGTGAGAATTCAGCCATCATTTACAAGGTCAACCCACCAGAATCAAGGATTCTGATGGAGGATTAAACCAAAACACAGGGCATTTTGGAATTACTTCCTTTTGAGTGAATTAGCTGTTTCTTGTTGTAGATTTCTTGTGCAATTACAGCTATCATATCTCTCTATTACCACACATCTTCATGTAATGTGTATAAGTAATCTCATGATTACATCTCAATCTTATGGGTATATATATATACCCATCCATGGATGGTCAGGATGAGGACTCCTCATTAGCTGTACAATTTTGATATATAGAAAATATACCAGAATATGCTTCATAACTAGGTCAGTTGTTCCACAAGACTGTAGACACTTAAAGCCTGCCTTGTTCCTTGTACTCACACTAACAAAAATAACCATCTCTCCTCAGTCTAACACAAACTGCACACATTTGGCTCATTTTTATCTCAGAGCAAGTTCAAACTAGACTAAAGGCCTTTGTAAATAGATTATAAGTTTTAAACTTTACAGTTATGCACAAGGTGAGAGTCACAGGTGCCAAGATTACTAACACAAAGCACTCTAAGAAAAGCATGCCAATTCTTCTCCAGCCAAATCTGCTGACAATAGACCCATGTCTCAAAGTTTGTCTCATTTGGGCACTATGGCCTTCCCTCTTACTCCTGAAACCTTGAAAATGTGTGCTACCATGGTAAATGGCTCAGCTCCTTATTGCTTACCCTAGGAATGTGCTTTTGACCAATGAGAGGTAACTCTTGTAATTTTTTTCTATTGCTTTGAACCACTTGTAGAGGAGACATTTTAGGCTAGATGAAAGAAGAAGCTAAGGAATTAGGAACTAGAATAAGAACAGAGAATTAGAACCAAGAAATTAAAGACACGTAGGAAGAGAATTAGAATTAAAAGTCTGAAGAATAAAGAGACATGCACAGGAAGAACATGGTGTGAGCAAATTCATTCCTTCACCTCAGACTCTTAGTTTTCCTTGCTTATCATAGCATCACCTTTTGAACCCTAAAAAGAAGGCTTTAAGGCTGGTCCTTAAAAGCCTTCCTTATGTTTCCCTACTTTTGATTTTGCTGGTCTGAATTATTTATTCCCTGTGTTTTCATGTATGTGGTTAATATTTTCAGGTTGGAGTCTTCCTTCCAACACGTTCTTTAGGGCTAGGTTTTTAGATATTGTTTAAATTTGACTTCATCTTTGAATGTTTTATTTTCTCTGTCTATGGTGATTGAAAGTTTTGCTGGTTATAGTAGTCTGGGCTGGCATCCGTGGTCCCTTGGAATCTGCGGCACATCTGTCTGGGCCCTTCTGACTTTTAGAGTCTCCATTGAGAAGTCTAATAGATCTGCCTTTATATGTTACTTGGTCTTTTTCCCTTGCAACTTCTAATATTCTTTCTCTGTTTGTACATTTAGTGTTTTGATTATAATGTGCTAAAGGGAGTTTCTTTTGTGGTCCAATCTGTTTGGTGTTCTCTATGCTTCTTGTACCTTTATAGACATCTCTTTTAGGTTAGGAAAATTTTCTCCTATGATTTTGCTGAAAATATTTTCTGTTCCTTTGAGCTAGGATTCTTCTCCTTCTTCTATTTCTATTATTCCTAGGTTTGGTCTTTTCACAGTATTTCAGATTTCCTGGATGTTTTTTGTCAAGAGTTTTTTTTAATTGAACACTTTGTTTGACTAATGTATCCATTTCTTCTATCATATCTTCAATGCCAGAGATTCTTCCGTCTCTTGTATTTTGGTGGTGAAGCTAGCCTATGTAGTTCCTGTTTGAATTCCTAGATTTCCCATTTCCAGAATTCCCCCATTTTGAGTTTTCTTTACTGATTCTATTTCCATTTTCAGGCCCTGAATAGTTTGTTTCCTCCCACTGTTTGTATTTTCTTAAATTTCTTTAAGGGATTTATTCATTCCCTCTTTAAGGATCTCTATCATCTCTGTAAGGCTTTTTTAAGGTCTTTTTCTTGGGCTTGAGCTATGTTGGAATGTTCAGGGCCAGCTGTGGTAGGGTTGCTGGGCTCTAGTGAAGACATACTGTCCTGGCTGTTCCTGGTTGTGTTTTTGTGCTGGCATCCAGGAATCTCAGACTGGGGTGATTATAGGTCTAGATGCTGATTTCTGGGTTTGTCTGTGTTGAGTGGGTGTCTTGTTTCTTGGTCTTTGTTTCCTTTCTGGGTTTTAGGTGAGCATAATGTCTGTGTGTTGCCTAGGGGGACATTTTCTGTGGACTTGTTTCCTTGTCTGCCCAGCTGGTGTGTTCCCAAGGACTGCCTGCTGGTTTTGGAGGCAAGAATAACAGGATGAGTTGGGGGTAGGTAGGGTGGAGGAGAGGATCTTTGTGATTCATTGGGTATGGGGTCAGGGAGGACAGGGAGAGCATAGGAGGCATTCTGCTACAGAGCTGTGGATGAGACTGGGATGTGGGTAGATCAGGAGAAGCAGAAGGAGAGGTGTGGATCATCTGTGAGCTTACCTGCTTCCTTGGCAGGAATGGTCTTTGAATTAGTTAGGGGTGCCTTCTGGGGATGATCTGGGGGATCCACAGGAGATGTACGAAGAGGGGCAGGGAAAGCTGCAGCAAGTATTTTGTTGCAGAGTTGGGGTGAAGGCTGGGGATTGGGTCTTGGGGAACAGAGGAAGAGGTGAAGATCTGCAGTCAGCCTACCTGGTTCCCTGGCAGGAGTTCCCTGTGGGTTATCAGAGAGTGCAAATTCATTTTCTTAAGAAAGAACAGCAGGAACAAATGACATCATCTATGAACTGCCATGAGCTTGGTAGAGTCTTTGGTCTAGGGAGGCATTTATCTGTGAGCACTGGGGAGATGGGACATGTGCTGGCACAGTTATCTGTTTGCATTAAATACTCTTTGGCTTGTTCAATTGTAAGAGAAATAAAAATTACTAACATTTATTTGACCAAAGAAACGATTCATGATGGACAATATCCTGAACCAGAGAAAGTTCAGAGTGACAGCACCCATCAGAGTCAGCCCATGGTGCGTACAGACAATAGGAAGCTGGGCATGGACACACAGCTTGATTGTTGCCAGCTCTACTTTTGCCTTACTTGGCCATGCTGGCGTAGTTGGCAGCCTGGGGTGGGTCAACTGCTATGAGTGACTGAGACTTGTTCTTCATTGGAAGAATATAATATCAAGTTAGTATGTAGTTGGTTGCCTGTTGTATTTTGTTAGTTTGTTATATACAGAAGCTGCCTTTGGCCAAATTTAATTTAGTTTAATGGACACCATGAGATATAAACATGGAAAATTTGTGTTCAGGCTTCTTATCTTTTGGAGGCAGAAAGGTTCTACACACAATTTCTTAGCCTTTAGTTGAGCTCCCACCCATGCTAGGGATGGAACCCAGGGCCGAGTGTATGTTAAGCAAGTTCTCTTGAATGAGTCCACACTTCCAACCTCTCCTTGGTGCGTTCTAGAAGATGCTCTCCTGCTGAACCTGTCTACCATCCTACCCTCACTGAGGGATTTTAGGCAAATGCTCTCCCCTTCCCCCACCCTGAGCCATGTCTCAGCTAAGAATTGTCTAGTCTTGAGTGTCCAAGTGACTTCAGTGACCCTGGCGTCAGCCCGGCTCCTGAACTGTCCATATAACAACAGTCCCAAGTCTAGAAAGGCAGGGATGTGGAGAAAAGGGACAGAGACAAATACATAATATAGTAGTAAGGACATCGTAACAGATCTCAATAAATAGAGGCACACAGATAGACACGAGGAAGCTACAATAGGAGGAGATATGTGGAAGGATTCAGAGAGTGGACATGAGACAGTGAAGAAGTGTGAGGAACCAGAGGTGAAGGGGGAAGACAGGAAGAGAGGAAGGGGAGAGAGAAGGAAGGGTGAGGAACCAGAGGTGAAGGGGTAAGACCCGAAGAGAGGAGGGGGGAGAAGGAAGGGTGAGGAACCAGAGGTGAAGGGGGAAGACAGGAAGAGAGGAGGGGAGAAGGAAGGGTGAGGAACCAGAGGTGAAGGGGGAAGACAGGAAGAGAGGAGGGGGAGAAGGAAGGGCAGGAGACACAACTAGAAATAGACAAAGGAACACAAGAGAAGACACAGAAGAAACACATGACAAGGTGTGCTTAGAAGGGGAGGGACCAAGATGGTATCTAGGGAATTTAGAAAGTCACAAGTGGGTGGAATAGATAAAAGACAAAGAGAGGTGATAGAACAGGGTCAGGTAGTCTGCCAATGGAAGAAAGAAGAGAGAGAGAGAGAGAGAGAGAGAGAGAGAGAGAGAGAGAGAGAGAGGTGATCAGTGTCCAAATCACCAGCTCCAGGCATGAGGACATTGTGTTGAGAGTGAGATCAGCCATTAAAAGCTGCTCTGGAAAAATCTGGGTCACAAAACCAGTTCTGAGAGAACCATCTCAGAGAAATACTCCATGCATTTCTAAGCTCATGTCACCTAAGTTCTGAAAAGGAGGCGCCCAAAGGGGTAGGGTGTTTTCTCTAAATACTCCCACACAGGCACAATTTCCCAACAACTGGAGGGCACACGGGTTGCTGGGAAATCCCTCCTCCACCAAAGTAAGGGAGAATTTCAGGGCCACAGCAAAACCTGGGAAAGGGTAGGGCTTTTAGACTTTTGCCTTAACTTTTTCCAGAAGGACGCCCCCTCACACTGGACCATACTTATCATGACTATCAATATGCAGGAAGGTGTTTATTTTTTATTCATTTTTCTTTTAGAGACAAGCCACAGACCGTTGCCTAAACTATTCTTGAATTTACAATCATCCCAATTCAACCTTTAGAGGCATGCACCAGAACACCCAGCCTTCTTAGGTGGCAAAAGATGAAGGTGTTATCAAGCTTGGCCTACAATTAGCCATTTTAGAAATTTCTTGACACACAAAGACCAGAGTGGAAGGGCTAGCCCACATGGAGCCAAGCACTGAGGGTTTCTAGCTACACCCAGTAATAACTGCTTCTAGCACCTTCACTGGCTCCCTCCTATCCTACACATCACCTGTGCCCTAACAGAAAACTGTAGCACCCATTCCATCAAAGTATGAAATTCTCCTGAGCAGTTACTGTACAACATGCAAAAGGGTTTTTCTGGGCTCACAAAGTAGATCCAACAGTTCTGAAATTAATTCAGTGCCTAGGCTCCTTATATCTCAGAGAATCCTATGGGTTCCATAGACTGACTCCTTATCATGCGCTCCTGCCCATTCTTAATTGTATGAACAATTGTGTTCGGGAACTTACTGAATTTCTTTGGTCTCAAGCTGAAGAAGCAAAGGGAGCAGAGAGAAAGAGAAAAGCTGTGAATGGGGATGAGTGACAGAGGGGACAGAGAAAGGGGAGAGACAGAGATTTTGCTCCATATCCCATCAACTTCCTGTCTCAATCTCCAAAGTGCTGTACTTCCAGGCATGTGCCTCCATGTCTGGCTCATATAGGACCCTTAACACCATCCAGTTGTTAATCTAAGAGTCTTTGTAAACAATACCTTCACCCTCAGGGCAGCCAATGAGATGGGTACCAATCCCTCACATGAGAAAGGAGGGAACAATAAAGATGTTACATTAAACATGTGTACACATACACACTTTGCTCCTACTTAAGTGGGTTCTTACAGTTCTGGAATGAGGGACTCTCATAATCTAACAAAAGCTAGAAATCTGTCAGAAGTGACCATGAGACACTCACCAACAGTTTGTCTTGAATTTTATGACTAATTTGTTCTGTGTATGTTTGCATGCATATACATGTGTGCTATGGTGTGTGAGTGTATGTGTGTGTGTGTGTGTGTGTGTGTGTGTGTGTGTGTGTGTGTGTGTTTATGTCAAAGGACAGCCTGTGGGCGTTAGTTCTCTCCTTGCAACATATGGGTCCAGGGGATTGAACTCATGTCCTCAGGGTTGACAGCAGGCTCCTTTCCATGCTAAGATGTCTCACTGGCCCTTGCACCAATTCTTTAATGTTTTGGAACCTCTTAATATTTTCAAATTGCAGGTTGAAGGTCAAACTCACTCTTACTCTTTGCAATGGGCCGAGTTGTCTGGGTGTAGGGATGGGACAGTCTGAAGGTTGTATACTGCCTTGGAGCTCACATGGCTCATCCTCTGTGCCCACAGGAAAGCGAATTTGTCTTGGTGAAGGCATTGCCCGCAACGAATTGTTCTTTTTCTTCACCACCATCCTCCAGAACTTCTCTGTGTCCAGTCCTGTGGCTCCTGAGGACATTGACATCAGTCCCAAGGAGAGTGGCTTTGGCAAAGTGCCCCCAACATACCAGATCTGCTTCTTGGCCCGCTGACTGGGCTGAGGTGGCCAGGTCTCCCTGCTCCTGTTGAGAATGGCCCCATCTTTCTGCCTCTGAGAAACCTGCTGGAAACCAGGCCCTCGGTCACTGCTCACTTCCTTCCTCCTTCCTGCAGCTTCTGCAAAGCTGGAGATGTGTTCTTCTGCCCTGTGAATGGCACTGGAGAAATCAAACAAATGTCTTTCTAAAAGTATGAACAGAGAGACTTCTGGAGGCCACATCTCATACTAAGTCACTCCCAACAGCCACAGTCCCCACGTATCAGCTCCCGTTGATCCATGGTCTATGCTGATGAACTCTGTATATGGTTGAATTCTTTGTCTCTGGACTTGCCTAATATGTATGGTTCATGTCAACAGAATCACATAGTGTGTGATCTTTTGTGTCTGGTGTCTTTTACTTCACACAGTATTATCTAGGTTCCTGAACTTTGCAGGCCACAGTCACATACCTTCATGTTCTTTTATAATGATCTTCTTAGCATCCACTCTCTGGGCAAAGGCCTCCTCAGCCCATGGTCCCTGAGCTGTGTGATTCTTAACACCGACCTCATGTTCCCTTATGTGTCTCACAAGAATCACACCAATACCTTTATTAGTCAGGGTTCTCTAAAGGAACAGGACTGACAGGATCAATCAGTCTGTCTGCCTATCTACCTATCTACCTGTCTATCTATCTATCTATCTATCTATCTATCTATCTATCTATCTGTCTGTCTGTCTGCCTGTCTGTCTATCTATCATTTATCTACATCTACCTATTTATCCATCTACCCATCCATCCATCTACTATCTATATATTTGTATGTATATATATATATATATACATCTATTTATCTATCATCTATCATCCTTCTATCCATCTATCTATTTATTATCCATCCATCTATCCATCTATCTACATCTATCCATCTATCTACATGTATCTATCTATCCATCCATCCATCTATTTACTATCTCTCTATATACCTATCTGTATGTGTATATATATATATATATACATCTATCTGTCTATTTATCTATCATCTATCATCCATTCATCTATCCATCTATCTATCTACATCTATCCATCTATCTACATCTACCTATTTATCCATCCATCTACTATCTATACATATACCTATCTGTATGTATGTATGTATGTATGTATGTATGTATGTATGTATATCCATCTATCTATCTATCTATCCATCTATCCATCCATATATATATATATATATATATACCTATGCATCCATCTATGGTATTTATTAGACTGGCTTACAGGCTATGGCAAGCTGGTGCAACAATGACTGTCCCATAATGAAAAGGCTGAGAATTTGGTAGATTTCCATCCAAGAGTCTGTAAGCCTCAGTTGTCCCACATGGTGCTGCAGTCCTGGAAGATATCTGGAGAGCTGATGGTTTTCAGTCTCTGTTGAAATCCAGAAGAATTTGGATTTAATGCCAGCCACAGCAACAGGTTAGATGAACTTGAGTTAGGGAAGGCAGTCAAAAATCCTTTCCTTATGGCCCTGGTTCCAGTTCAAGTCAGCTTCTCTGTCTTTGCCTCTGTGTCTCCTATCTCTAGATAGAGATAAGATGTTGTATGAGAGTAGAATTATTTTAGTCTTTCTGTCTATATCTGTTTCTCTGTCTGTCTCTCTGTCCCTCTATTGTTTCTCTGCCTCTGTTATGTGATCAGTGGTAAGTTCCCGTATCAAAAGTGCAGCCTAAACTACTAAAGAATTTCAGCCTAGGAACAAAATGGTGAGTTTTATCACATAACAACCCCACTCCTGGTACTGATTTCCTGCATTAGCTACCTTGTCACTGTTGTTAAGTATCTGCTCAGAAGCAAGTGTGAGGAAGGATTTATTTGGAGTCAGTATCAAGGCAGGAAGGCAGGGCAGCTGGACCTCAAGGTTTGCTGTGGGAGTATGTGGCAGGTGGGAAGGAGAGAGAGGAGGGTGTGGGGAAGAGGTTCCCTCAAGTAACCTACTTCTTTCTGTCAAGTCTGAGAACATCCTAAAGCTACTGTTAACTAAAGATCAAGCATTCAAACAAATGGAGTCGTGGGAGATATTTCATATTCTTTTCTTTCTTTTTTCTTTTTATTTATTCTACTCTCATACAATACGTCCTGACCACAGCCTCCCCTCTCTCCTCTCCTCCTACCACATGCACCCTCTCCCATAGCTCCACTGATCCTCCATTTTGCTTCAGAAAAGAAGGAGGCCTCCCAGGGATATCACCAAACATGGCATAACAAGATGCAAAAATACTAGATAGAAACCATCATATGAAGGCTGGACAATGCAACCTATATGAGGAAAAAGGCCACAAGAGCAGGCAAAAGGTCAGAGACACCCCCGCTCCCATCTAACCATGAAATTTCGTAAATGAATTGGTGTCATTAGCACAGGAGTGGGTCATCTATAGGAGTGTTCAGTCTCCTTTTTAGCTCTGTCAGTCTTAGGCACACTTGATTGCCCCATGTCATGTTATAATGCAGCAGCAAATGCCTCACCAGACATCAGTGTGGTGTTCTTGGAAATAACTGCTTCCAGAAGCACAAATTTAAAATGTCTACTATTTATAACTTCCCAGTCTCGGGCATTCTGCCTCAGTAGAAAACAGAGTAAGACATTCTCAGCATACTGAGGTCAGAGTCTACAGGGAAAAGAAGCACTGTCAGAGAGAGATGGGTCAGAGGAAAGATCAGAGAGCTCCATGTGATAAGAGACAGCCAAGAAGCAATCACCAGTCACAGTGATCAGAGACCCAGAGGCTCCAACTGCTCCTCTGCCAGGCTGAAGCCTCTCTCTCCACCTGACTGCTGAGCCTCACCATTACTGTGTCTCTTCTCACTGCACTTTCTGCCATCTGTGGCTGTCACAGGCAAGAGAGTGAAATGGGAACTCCACTCAAATCACATGTGAAATCAAGAATATACAGAATAGCCCTACAATGCAAGAATGTTATTTGTGAGCGACATGTTATAGCCCACACCTTTAATCTCAATATTCAGGAGGCAAAAGGGGGAGGTTCTTTTGAGTTTGAGGCCAGTACAGTCTACAGAATCGGTTCCAGGGCAGCCAGAGCTACACAGAGAAATCCTATCTTGAAAAAACAACCAATAGACACACATACCACCACCACCACCACCATCACCACAACACACACACACACACACACACACACACACACACACACTCCTACAGGAACACACAAAAGCACACACATGCACATTCACATAAGAAATATCCCTTCACATATGCAGTGCACACACAGGCCCATGCCTGAGTAAATAAACAGACAAACCTGAGCGGACAAGTGCACACTCACCCCCCAGAAATCAAGATGCATCACTCCCAGTGTTCTTTTGTCCTGTTTTCTCTTTCACTGTCCTTGGCAGCATCTATGGACTAGAGAGTGAGCAGGTCACCAGCAGCCCAAGCAGGAAGTATGGGTGCTCTCACTCCTGGACAATGATGAGATAGGAGGCGGGAACAATTGAAGTTGCTCAACTGGGCGGAGAGGCAGGCTCAGCATAAAATGTCCTCCTGGAGTGTGCAGTGAAGTCCACAGTGGTCAGACCAGGACCATGGAGCCCAGTGTCCTGCTCATCCTCACACTCCTCATGGGCTTTTTGTTACTCCTGGTCAGGGGCCACACAAAGGCCCATGGTCAACTCCCACCAGGACCGCGTCCCCTGCCCCTCTTGGGGAACCTCCTGCAGATGGACAGAAGAGGCCTCCTCAACTCCTTCATGCAGGTGAGACACGCACAGGGCCTGTGCCTTTTGGGTTTAGACCCATATTTGCTCCTGGAGATCACTCAGAGAGAGGAGCAAGGGACTTCTTCTAGGCCGTAGGTTCAGGTGGGAAGGTCACTGGATGAAAGCTGAGATGCTGATTGGTGATGGATGGTGCTCAGATCAACAGGCGAGTCCTTATTAGGTTTGAATTGTGTGGGTCACTGTGCTTGGAGTGTGAAAGGTGACAGGGGTGTTGAGGTATGTGACAAGGGTTTACAACTTTCCTTTTTGATGCTTCTTTGTTCCCAAAGAGAAAGAAAGATGTCAGAGGCATCAACAGATTTTTTTTTCTGCTTCTACCAGAGCAAGCGATTAGCCTGCTTTGTTCAGGAACAAGGGGGAGGAGAGACAGGTCAGGAGGTGGGGTAGGTAGAGAGTGCTTATCAGTTATAAACGCCATGGACCATCCAAGCAGCTGACCATGGCACCATCTTTACCAGTCTTCACAGGGGAGATTTCATGTTCAATTACCACTGGTTTGTTAATAATCAATTCACATCTTCGGCCCCACTTCCCATTTAGAGAGCTGATACAGTGGCAACAATCCCAACCTCCTGCTCCCCCTTGGTTATTAACAGATCACCCATCTGGATCATTCATGTATCCATTTATTTTTATCTAGCTTTTGAAACAAGGTCGCCCTACTTTTCCAGGTTAATCTCAAACTCATGATCCTCCTTCAGGTTTTATAAAATATCTTTGATCTTATCTGTGTGTTGATAGTTCATTGTTGCATAAGATTCCATATTGTGACTTGGCCTAAAAACACAAGTAGGTCAATATCAAACACGTGTAGAGCTTTTCCTTAGCATTGTCCCCTAAACGACACTGGACACTGACCATGTTCATAGCCTTTCATTTCTATTAGCTGCATTGCAATCTAGAGTGTGTTAAAGGCTATGAGAGGATGAGGTGGGTTATGTGCAAACACTGCACCATTCTCTTCAAGGGCTTTCGGCCCTTGAGGGTTGTGACATCCCTGGGATCAGTTCCCTGTAGATGCCCAGATGGTTGCATTGCCAGGTATTTTCCAACTGTGTGTACTGTAGTCATGACTCACATTCAGCTCCACCACCAGGTGACTAGCACTTTCCCTTCCCATGTAACCCAGTGGGTAGGTCAGGACCATTCTCTAGAACATTATGAGAAGGCATTGGACAGGTTGAAGCTGGGTCACAGGAAACATGGTTCTTGATTGAGATTCCAGGGACAGATGGCCACACTGAATGGTATGAGCAAGGTTCTGCATCTATATCTGTATTTATATTCATACCTATATCTAGATCATATCTATTTTATTTTGAGATATTGTTTTAAATCAGGTGCGGGTGTAGGTTCACTCGGGTCTGTGGAATCATGAGACAGAGGCACCGTGAGGATGACTCTTTAGTCTTTCCCAGCTGCAGAGGGAATTTGTCTCTGTGGACTGGTCCACTCTTGCTGAGCAATGGCCCTTTTATTATTATACACATCACACCTTTAGCAAGTCAACTCCATATACCAAAGCTTCCTATGTAAGCCCCCCAGAGAGACAATGCCAAATACAAATTCTCAGTAATAATACCACAGTGTTCTGGATTGTTCTTAAACTCAGTTTGCGAAGGCTTTGATCCCCTAGGAAAACTCTCAGCTAAGACTTCAAAGAGAAGATATGGAGACAGGAGGCAGCAATCACAAAAGGCAGATCAAGGCTAGGTGCTAACACTCCAGAGTCAAATGAGTTGTAGCTCTGTGGGAATTCTCCCATCAAGATAGAGCCTTAGGTAGCCCAGGCTGGCTTCTAACTGGATATATACCCAAACATGACTACTGATTCTCTGGGCTCTACCACTTCAAGGCTAGGATTATAAGCATGTGTCTAGAGCTCCATCTCACCTCTACAGTACTGGTGTACTGATTAGAACATCCAACCAATCAGTGCAGACCCTGGCTATGTGGGGAACTAACTCTTAGGTTCCCAGAAAGGGAAGGGTGGCCAGGGAAGGGGTTCCTACTTACCAGTCTGTGTCTAAGTATTTTCACAGTATAACAACATCATCTGCACTGACTAACGACAACCCTGGTGCCCTTATGCTTGGTAGCTTCGAGAAAAATACGGAGATGTGTTCACAGTGCACCTAGGACCGAGGCCCGTGGTCATGCTGTGTGGGACAGAGACCATAAGGGAGGCTCTGGTGGACCAAGCTGAGGCTTTCTCTGGCCGGGGGACAATTGCTGTGTTTGAGCCAATTGTACAGGGATATGGTGAGATATGGGACAGGCTGGAGTGGAGGATGTGGTCCAGGAAGGTGGAGCCCGAGCTGTGGGGAAGGACTCAGGTTCTCTTAACTTCCAGTGTATCCTACCCATGCTTCTCCTTCTTAGGATTGATCTTTGCCAATGGGGAACGCTGGAAGACCCTTCGGCGATTCTCTCTGGCCACCATGAAGGATTTTGGGATGGGGAAGCGAAGTGTGGAGGAGCGGATAAAGGAGGAGGCCCGATGTCTGGTGGAAGAGCTGCAGAAATCCCAGGGTGAGTCTCTGAGAATGGGCATAAAAGAAGATGGTGATACAGGGATCTGAGTGCACAATCATGGAAAGAGAAAGAGGCATGTAAGGGTAGAGAAACACACATACATGCACAGAGAGAGAAAGAGAATTAGAGACAGAAAAGAGATGTGGGGTGTGTGTGTGTGTGTGTGTGTGTGTGTGTAAAGAGTGGGTATGGATAAAGGTGTGGATAGAGACATACAGAGACAGAAAAGGAATTATGAGGTCCATATTGTGCACAAATAAGTCAGAGACACAGATTGACCATGGTGGTCACTTTTGTTCAGAAAAATCATTCCATGCATTAATTTTCTTTGTTGGTTGGTGCACACTGGTCCTCTAAGGACTCAAAAGGCAAAAAAAAATGTGGTCATCAATTCAAGGACAGTCCTGTCTACATTGTAAGGTTCTGTCTCAAAAACGTATGTACATGTGGGTATAAGTGAGTTGTGGAGTGTTTCAGCAGTATATACAGTGGGCATGGTCATATATGTTTGTAATCCCAGCACTCTGGAGGTGGAGCCAGGATGTTGAGATATTCAAGGTCATCTTCTACTGCATATAGAGTTCAAGACCACTTGGCTTATCCTTTGCCACACCACTACCCAGATGGTCTTAATCCAGTGATTCTCGGCCTTCCTAATGCTGCAACATTTTAATACAGTTCCTCATGTTGTAGTGACCCCTTATCAAAAAATCATTTTCGTTGCTCCTTCATAACTGTAATTTTGCTACTGTTATGAATAGTAATATAAATATCTGTGTTTTCCAATGGTCTTAGGCAACTCCTTTGTTGTTTGAACCCCAGGGAGGTCATGACCCACAGGTTAAGTACTGGTGGTCTTAGTCAAAGACAAACGCATACTGTAGGTAAATGAAAGGGAAGGGAGCAGGAGGAACTGCAGACATGTTCTAAGGAGGGAACTGTGTTTTCTTCCTTGTGGTTGTGCTGGTGAGCAACAGTGAGCACAGAGGCTGATGGGTTTTGACTCTGGGTGAACTCAGAGGCACTTCTGGGGACTTGAGGGGTCTTTACATCAAGGGCGTATTGGTGACATGACTGTTGTTTGACCTCCATTTCTATACACGGGACATGTGCCATCTCTTATTGACCTCTCTCAGGAGATCTGAGAGGTCAGTGCAGAGGCAGGAGGGAAGAAGGTGCAGAGGCTGAAAGAATGACTGGAGAAAGCAGTCAGAGATGGAGGGACCCAAAGGAAGAGAAGTGAGCTCTAAGGCTGAGAGTGAAGCTGATGAGCCCAAGGAAATGATCTACATGGAATCAGAGACCACAGGCAAGCCAGCCCCAGGATGAGGGGAAATAATAGCTCAATATTGTTGGACAGACAACAGCCCTCCAACTATCAGGGTTCATGACTGAACCTGATATACAAAGGCAGCAGACAGCAGGTGTTGATGGCTTCTGGAACACCACAGAGCCCAGAAGTCAGAGAAGGGATGGAGGAGGACTGACAGATGGGCATGGAGTGTGCAGGGATTGTAAATTCACATAGGCATTCCCTGAATCCTTCTCTGCACCATTCCTGCCAGTGGGAGTTAGCCATCAGCTCAGAGTCAGAATGCTGTCCTGGGAGGAGGTGCAGGGTGGAGACTGACTACACACACTCTACCTCTCCACCTCGCATCCTAGTCCCAGCCGTGATTAGCTGAGTTGCCTTAGTGAAGGTCCCTCTCTTTCTGTGTATACAAATAGCATCCCATATTCTGTATCGTATTGAAAGAAGTTAAATAAAAGGATGCATGCATCTCTGAATGAAGAGCCTAGACTCATGTGCATCATATGTGGAAATGTTGTAGCCACTCTTGCTGTTCTTCAAGTAGTGAGTGGTGGGGGCAGCCTCACAGAGCTGGGGCTGAAGCCAAATGTTCCCTGGTTCTTTATCCTCTGCCTTCTGTCCTGCATCCATCTCCTCCAGGAGCCCCCATGGACCCCACCTTCCTCTTCCAGTGCATCACAGCCAACATCATCTGCTCCATTGTCTTTGGAGAGTGCTTTGACTACAAAGACTGCCAGTTCCTTCACCTGCTGGACCTGTTCTTTCAGATTGTCTCACTCATGAGCACACTCTCCAGCCAGGTCAGTGGGTGGGAAGAGAGGAGCATCCAGAGCAGAGGAAAAAAGAGGCTCCTCTGTGGGCAAAGAAGGGCGTGTCTTAGGGCTGGAAGAAAGGCAGAGACAACATGGAGAGGCAAGGAGCCTGAGGCCTGGAAGGAGGGAGGAATAGAGTGAGGGAGGAATGTTAAACAGGGTGGAGAGACTTGAATGCAGAAATACAGAGCCATCCAGACATGAGAAAATGATGGTGTGGGTGGTGCAGCTGTGCCTTAGGGAACAAAGGATTTCATATTTCATGCATGAACTCCTGAGTTCAATCCCAGGATGTGGTGGTATACAACACATGAGATTCCACTATTTTGATAGTGGAGGCTTGGGTATCAGAAATTTGGGGTGATTTTTGGCTACATACTGAGTTTAAAGCCAGTCTGGCATAAATGTGTCCAAAAATACAATACCCTGCAACTTAAAACTAATAAAGACAAAACAGCAAGAGGGATTGTGAGAGAGAGCAGAGGAGAAGGAAAGGGAGATACAGAGAATGTAAAACGAAGGTTAGAGACTAATTCAAAGATACGGTTCAAAAGCATGCATGTGTACGGTGTACATGTATGAGGTGTGTGTGTGTGTGTGTGTGTGTGTGTGTGTGTGTGTGTGTTCCTTCATAAAATCTGTGGACATAGGATCACTGCCCACTTCCTGAGACCTGCTAGCTCCAGATGGCCTCCTGGGTCCTTCTTTCTTGCAGATGTTTGAGCTCTTCTCTGGCTTCCTGAAGTACTTTCCTGGTGCCCACAAGCAAATCTTCAGAAACCTGCAGGAAGTCCTCGACTACATTGGCCAGAGTGTGGAGAAGCACAGGGCAACCTTGGACCCCAGCAATCCAAGAGACTTCATCGATACCTACCTTCTACGCATGGAGAAGGTAAGTCCTGCAAGGATGAGAGAAGTGATGGGTGAGAGTGAAGGCTGGGGATGTGAGCAGAGGAAAAGGGGGGCAGAGGATGGGGAGGAGAGGTAGGAAGTGGAGTGGAGGAGATGCAGAAGAATCTAGAAATTGAAGACTATAGAAAGAGTGGAGAAAATGAAATAGGAAGAAAGAAGACTGTGTAAGAAACACAGGGCAAGGGACAAAAAGCAGAAAAGACCAGAGAGGAAGAGAGAGCCTGGGAGGAAAACATGATGAATACCGGAGAGCAAAGTCGAGAGAGAAGAAGACAAAATAAACAGAGAGCCAGCGACATTGTCAGGACTGAGAAACGCTGTGTGATCCACATAGTGTGAGACAGAAGAACAGTTCCCAGGATGTATGCGCATCTCCCTGTAAGGACCCAGTCATCCCTGACCCTCCCTCCTCTCTCCCATTTGGAACCAGGAGAAGTCCAACCCACACACGGAGTTCCATCACCAGAACCTCATGATCTCCGTGCTGTCTCTCTTCTTTGCTGGCACTGAGACCACCAGCAACACGCTCCGCTGTGGCTTCCTGCTCATGCTCAAATACCCCCATGTTGCAGGTGCGCCATAGGTGGCCAGTTGAGGCATCATCTAGCTCCCTTTTGGCTGTGGAGGTTTGTGTGGATGAGACTTACACACTCACATTCTAAAAATGTGATGTTACTGTGAGTGTGCCTGCCCCAGCTCATGTGTGGAGGTGGGAGGACAACTCTGTGTAGTTGGGCCTCTCTTCCACCTTCACATGGGTTCTGGATGTCAAAGTCAGGCTGTCAGGATGCAAATCAAGTTCATTTACAATTTTGTTGGTCAACATATTCATATTTGATATTCAATTATACACAGATTAATTTACTTCCCTCAGGTTATTTGCCTGCATATATGTCTGTGTGAGGGTGTCAGATCTCCTAGACCTGGGGTCATAGACAGTGTGAGCCACCATGTTGGTGCTGGGAATTGAACTCAGGTCCTCTGTAAGGGCAGCCAGTTCTCTTATCCATTGAGCCATCTCTCTAGTCACCTGGATTTTTAAATTCCATGCAAAGGCATGCATGCATGTGTGTGTGATACACAGGAATACAATTTATAACACTCATTACATTTCAAATGGGGAAAATTCTTACCATCTCCCCCTCCAGCCCTCACTCCACATTGATAGATGAAAAAGGCCTTTGCTGTAGGTTTTCCATTTCTATCTTTTTTTCCTTTTTCTTTTTCTTTTTTTTTTTTTTTGGTTTTTGTTTTTGTTTTTTGAGACAGGGTTTCTCTGTGTAGCTTTGCGCCTTTCCTGAAACTCACTCCGTAGCCCAGACTGGTCTTGAACTCACAGAGATTGGCCTGGCTCTGCCTCCCGAGTGCTGGGATTAAGGACTTGCACCACTACTGCCTGGCCCATTTCTATCTTTTACAAGCAAGGCTGGAGCTTTTGAGAGAGACTCTAATATAGCTCTAAGCATGGCTGGAGAGGCAGGTGCATCAGGGAAGCACATGTGTGCATGTCCAAGAGTGCATTGTGTCTTTGTCAGCAGAGTCTACTTGCTCTGCACTGTTCCTAAGCTATTAGCTGGCAGAAAACAGAGTCACCATGCATTGCATCCATGAAAGAGAGGCAGGCATTTGTCTGTTGTCTCCCTTTTCTGTGCAGAGAAAGTTCAAAAGGAGGTCGATCAGGTGATCGGCTCACACTGCTTACCAACGCTTGACGACCGCATCAAAATGCCTTACACTGAGGCCGTCATCCATGAGATTCAGAGATTTTCAGATCTTGTCCCAATTGGTCTGCCACACAGGGTCACCAAAGACACTTTGTTCCAAGGATACCTGCTCCCCAAGGTGAGACCAGGTGCCATTCCACATCTCTACGCCATGAGCCTCCTGCATTCCCCTCAAACCTAGTTCAGCCTGTTTGTGGTTTCCCAGCCTTCTCTAGTTCTTACTGATTGGTTGACTGTCTGCAGATGGGAGTCAGGGTATGCTAATATCTTTGTGTCTCATAATGTCACCTAGAACACTGAAGTGTACCCCATCCTGAGTGCAGCTCTCCATGATCCACAGTACTTTGCACAACCAGACACCTTCAATCCTGACCACTTCCTGGATGCCAATGGGGCTCTGAAGAAAAATGAAGCTTTCATGCCCTTCTCTATAGGTAAGACCAACTTGTGCTTCCTTTCCCAGACACTAGAGGGCAGGCTCATCCTGCGAGACACAGGCAGGACTAGGACCATGTTTACTGAGTCTGTTCCACCTGCTTTGCTTGAACCATCCTATTCACCATGGCTACAGCCCCACCAGGGGACTCTCGAACTAAAGGAGCATTCTGGCCATCTGGACTTTGGAAAATTATTTAAAATGCTCTAAACCTGAGCTCATGCATTTTCTTAAGAAACAGCAGCAAGAACAAGTGACATCATCTATGACTGCTGTGAACTGTGTAGGGTCTTGATGGCTGGGGAGGCATTGAGTTTAGCTGTGAGCACTGGGGAGATGGGGCATGTCTTGACATGCTTGTCTCTGCTTGCAGTGAATACTCTGACTTGGTAAATTGTAAGAGAAATCAAAATTACTAGCATTTATTTGAGCAAAGAAACCATCCATGATGGATAATATCCTGAACCAGAGGAAAGCTCGCAGTTAGTAGTGTGGGTAGGAGGTGAGCTATATGGAGTGGGGCATATGGATAAAACCTGACTTGTACCAGCTCCACTTTTCTTTTACCTGGCCATGCTGTAGTTGTTAGCATCCTGGAATTGGCTCACTGCTATGTTTGGCTCTGACCCAGTTATTTGCTGGCAGAATAGCTACTTGCTGACACAATATAATCTCAGTTCATTTTACAGTTCACTACTAATGAAGTTTGGATAGTTCCTGTTGTGTATATGGTCAGCCTTATGCCAAACTGAATTCATTTTAGCAAGCTCTAGTCATGAAAAACTCCATTCATGTAGATAGATTCCTTATCTTGGGGAGAAAGGAAAGTCCAAGAAAGGACTCCTTAGAACTTTTCCTTCTGTGATAATTATTGAACCTAGGGCTTTGAAAATGTTAGGCAGGGGCTCTACCACTGAGCCACACCCCCAGCCCCTCACTGGGGGATTCTAGGCAGGGGCTCTACCACCAAACCACATCCCTAGGCAAAAACTGTCTAGAGTTGAGTGTCATAGTGACTTCAGTGACCCAGGGCTCAGCTCCACCCTGAAATGTCCAGTGTATGGGTTTTCTCCCCTATTTAATCTTCATTCGGTGTGGGGACATGTAAAGTGGGATAAAAGTGAATTTCTCCATTCCATAGTTGTAAGTTTAGAGGACATCAGGAATGCAGAGAATTATGTCTGGAAACAACTAGGCAATGGAGAGACAATGGAATTGAAACAGAGATCTTAACAAGAAGAGGACAGTGAGACGGGGACAAGATGCACTGCTCAGTGTTGTCAACATGACAATCTAGAATCATCTGGGGAGAGGGTTTCAGTAAAGGAATTGCCTATCTTATGATAATCTATGGGAGGTTTGCTTGTTTGATAATTGATATGGGAAGACCCAGGCCATGTGGGTGGTGTTACTTCTAATTTGGGGCCCAGGCCCATGTAAGAGATGTGAGGTCTAAGCTGAGCTTTGAGGAAGTAGGCAGCATGCTCTTGCCTGTGGATGTGGGTTGACCAGTTGTCTCCAGCTCTTGCTTCTTTGACTCCTCTGGTGTGGCAGTTAATGATCTGGACCTGTAACTCAAAAAGAAACACTTTCCTCAACTCTGCTGCTTTTTTGTCAGGATATTTGTCCATAACAACAGAATTGGAATCAAGACATAAGAAGACTGTGCAGAAAGAGGCATTTTATGAGAGATGGAAAGTGAAATGAGACAATAGAAGAATGGGAGGGAGAGGTGTTATAAGGAGGTGGAAGTGTAAAAACAGGAGAGAGGGGGTGATGGAAAATGAGGAGGGAGAGGATCAGAATAAGAAATAGACCAAAAGGACATAAAGAAGAAGATGCTGAATGAGCAAGTAACAAAGGGGGAACAGGAGGGGGGAAAGAGAGGAGAGAGAGAGAGAGAGGGGGGAGAGGGAGACAGAGAAGGGGGAGAGAGAGACAGAGAGGGGGAAGGAGGAGAGAGAAACAATAGGGAGTTTAGACACAAATAAGCAGGAAGGGGAAAAGTGAAAGAAAAATAGTTTCTGGTGGGTAAAAAGATACAAGTTGACTGCCCTGGCTGGTAAGAAAAAAAAATGGAGCCAAAATATGTTAGAGCCAAAGAGACATGAACTGTGTCCAAATCGCCAGCTCCAGGCATGGGGACATTGTTTAGAGAGTGAGATCAGCCATTAAAAGCTGCTCTGGAACAATCTAGGTCACAAAACCAGTTCTGAGAGAACTGTCTCAGAGAGATGCTCCATGAATTTCTAAGCTCATGTCACCTAAGTTCTGAAAAGGAGGTGCCCTAGTAGATAGGGTGCTTTCCCTAGACACCCCTACACAGGCACAATTTCCCAACAACTGGAGGGCACAGGGGTTGCTGGGAAATCTCTCCTCCACCTGGAGGCCTGTGGTGGTCAGTTGCAGATTAAGAATCTCTGAGGTACAGGGCAGGAGGTGGAGCCTCTGCCTGGGCTTTCAGGCTCCCATTGCTCTGTGGTGCTCCATGACCACATGACAAATCAACAAGGCTCCTTATACCTCAGAGAACCCTTGGGTGCCATAGGCCTTTTTCATGTGCTCCTGCCCATTCTCAACTGTGTGAACAATTGTCTTCAGGAACTTGTTGAAGTTCATTGACCTAGGGCTGAGACCAGAAAGGGGTGGGGGAGAGTGGTGGAGATCCAGAGCATCTATCTTCCTCTTCCTTTCTCTCCTCTCTCACCCTCCCTTCTTTCCTCTTCATCCTCCTCACCTTCCTTCTCCTCCTGTTGGTTTCTAAGATGGGATCTTGTTGCCCAGGCAACTTGCCCAGGCAGTTTTGAACTCATGATCCACGTGCATCAACTTCTCACATGCTGGGATTATATCCATGCACAATCATGCCTGGCTCATATATAACTATTAGTATCAGCCAGGTGTCAATTGAAGAGTCATTACAAACATTAACTTTGTGCTCACAATAGCCTTATGAACTGGGTGCCATTGTCCTCATGAGAGAAATTAAGAATACTAACAATGTCATGTTACAAATGTATACACACACACACACACACACACACACACACACACACACACACACACACCTATCCATACCCAACTCCAAGTTGGTTCTTACTTCCTCTGGGGCAATGGATGCTTTGGAAATCCAGCTCTGTCACAAGTAAATGCTGGTCATCCATCTAATATTTTACAAGTATTATCTGAGGTGTGGAGAACTTCTTTATAGTGTCTTAGAACCGCAGGTTAAGAGTCAAACTCACACTTCTTCATTGTAATGTGCACAGTTGTCTGTGTTTGGGGATGGGATGGGACAGTCTGAAGGTTGTGTACTGCCCTGGGACTCACATGACTTGTCCTCTGTGCCCACAGGAAAACGCATTTGTCTTGGCGAAAGCATTGCTCGAAATGAGTTGTTCCTTTTCTTCACCACCATCCTCCAGAACTTCTCTGTGTCCAGTCCTGTGGCTCCTGAGGACATTGACCTCACTCCCAAGTACAGTGGTGTAAGCAAAATACCCCCAACGTACCAGATTCACTTCCTGCCCCGCTGAATGAGTTGAGAAAAGAGAGTCAATGGATTTCAGTGTCCCCACTTCTGTCCATCTGTGGCATCATGTTCTCCCCTGTGAATGGAATTGGAAAAACAAAAAAAGTCAAGTGCCTGCCTTGAAGTATGAACAGAGAGACTTCTGAAGGCCACAGCTAATTCTGTGTCACTTTTCTCATGCTTTTAGCAGCTACAGTCCCAACGTATCCACACCCTGTGCTCCGTGATCTGTGCTAATAGACAATAGACTGCTTATTGTCTCTCTTGAGTCGTCTCCATCATATTCCCATGTGTTTAGGGTCACGATCCCCTTTACCGATGAGTAACAGAGGTCACACGCAACATCACACTGCAAGTGAGTAGGGGAGCAAGATTGCACTGCGAGTCTAGAGCAAACTCTGTGCTATGGCAACTCCCAGCCCTCGTGTATGTTTAAATTGAGATGAAATTCATATACCAAAACTGAATAATTTTTTTAGTTTAGTATTTCAAGACAGAGTCTCATGTCGCTCAGACCAGCCTCAAAATCTTATATGTGTTCAAAGATGACTTGAACTCTTGGACCCGCTTTCCTCCATTTCCCAAATGCTGGCATTATAGGCACGTGGACCTACATCCAGATTTATTTTTAATTTATTTATGACACCGTACAACTACGGTGTCTAATTCCAGATATTTTGTCACACTTAACCACCCGCTCAAGCCCAACCTGTTAAGAAATCTCACCCTAGCCCCCTTCCCCCTCCTTTATTTCACACCATGTTTTCCAGGTTCCTGTATGTCGCAGGGCACAGCCACATGCCTTCTTGGCCTTCTCCACTCTCTTCCTTAGCAACTTCTTGCATCTTCTCTCTGGGCAAGGACTTCTCAGCCCACAGCTCTGGCTATGTGAGCCTGTTTAGATTCTCTTACGTTCCCTTCCAAGTCCTCCAAGGATCTCATAAATACACAAAGCCTTCTCACGGCTTGGGGTGGGGTGAGGTGGGTTGGATGGATGGGTCCTTGCTGTGTTTTGTTTTGGGATGAGGGTTGCTCATTTGTGTGTTGAGACAGGGTCAACTATGTGGCCCTGGCTGGCCTTGAACTCACTAAAATCCATTTGTCTCAGTCTTGTGAGTGCTGGGATTAAAGGACTGTGCCACCACATCCTGCTTAAACACTGCTGAATTTTGTTTTGTTTTGTTATTGTTTGCTGTTATTTTGGGGTGTGGGGGGGGAGTGTTGGTGTTTTGTCTGCATATATGTCTGTATAATATATGAGTGTCTGGTGCCCATGGAAGCCAGAAGAGGGCATCTGATCCCTTAAGATTGGAGTTACAGAAGATTGTGAATATGGTTGCTGGGCATTGAACTCATGTCCAGAAGATAAGGAAGAGCAGCCAGTACTCTTAATCACTGAGACATTTCTCCAACCCTATTTTTGTATGTTGATTCTCAGATACCTAAGGATTTTTCCAGAAGTTCTTTTGGTGAGAACTTCTCTGTTACAGCCATGCCAGGTTTGTGAACGGTCAACATATGTCTTGTTCACTGCTGTATTGTAAGAACCTGGAACAACATGTGACTGATGCCAGACTTTCAAAATACCTGCCAAGCCAGGAATAAGTAAATACATACATAAAGTGATGAAGCAGCCACTCATTCAACTCACCCACTGTGTGGCCAGACCTATCTCTAATCTGTCCCACTTTCTTATGATGCCCAGAATTAATCCCTGTCTCCAAAGGGTCCAGGTTTGCCCCAGCTCTTCAATCCATTTACTCTTGGTTCCTCTCGTTGTCTTGTCACTTTCTGACAGAGGTGGCCAGGAGCCACACTTTCACTGGAGCCATCTGAAACCCTCAGACTCCGTACACCACACTGTTGGGACCCACAGGCTCCCTTAAGGGAAAAATTGTTGGTTTAACATCCACAAATATGATCAATTTGCCAATGGGTAGCTGGCTTGCAGCCTCAAATCTGAGATACTAAATTTCTGCATGGGCTCTCTATAGCCTATAGAGAGTTACCAGGAGCTTTGTCAAGGTAGATTCCTGGCACATCCTCATTCACCAACCACCAAAAAAATAAAAAAATTAAAAAATGAAACAACAGAAAAGCCTGCCCTTCAAGCTACAACTTCTCCTTTTTAAAAATTGCTTCTTTTATTTTTTGAGATTATAATATATTTACATCATTTACCCCTTCCCTGTCCTCCATCTAAACTCTCCCATGTGCCCCTCCTTGTTCAATTGTTTCATAAATTGTCGTTACTTGCATATATGTATAGGCATACACACACACATATATATATACATATATATATTTCTAAATACATAACTACAACCTGCTCGGTCTGTATAGTGTTAACTTGTATGTATGTGCTCAGGGTTGACCATTTGGTATTGGATGACTTGGAAAAGCTATTTCTCCAGCTCTCATCATTCCTTAGCTGCCTGTAGTTCTTTGTGCGGGGTTGAGACCTTGTGGATGTCCCCCACCCCTTCATCTGTACCATGTCTATTGATGTCCTTGTCCATGTTGGTGAGACATTATAGGCATAGCTTCTGACATTCCTTGGAGACACCATTTCACAGCAAACTCCTCGCTCCTCTGGCTCTTACAGTCTTTCCACCCCATCTTCCACAGTGTTCCCTGTGACTTCTCATTCTCCGTTTTTATCCTCAGCATCTTTCTAATCTGGATCTGGGGTGGCTCCAGCTCAAGGACTGTCTCTCTCCTGGACAATGGCTTCTGCCTTTGCTGGAGAACATTTCACACACAGACTTTGTGAGCTTACTCAGATCTTTCCAAGGGGTGAGATGTGGAGGAGGTCAAGGTGAGGAGGCAGGAGGTGGGAGGAAGGAAGTGATGCTCACAGGCAGCAAAGAGTTGCAAGTCCATGGTTCAACAGACATCTCCAGATCAGATTGGGAAATCTCTTCTTCCAGTTGTGCTGTGGCACTAGAGAAGCTTCTAGAATTCTTATGAGGAGGAACAGTGGGAAGGGAGGGAGGGAGATAGGCTCTGGTAGAGAGAGGTACTGTGGTCTCCATTGTGGAGAGCAGCATTGCATATGTACGGTGAAACTCGTAATGTCCAAAGATGGGGAGGTTCTCAGAAAATCTGGGACCGGGGCCTCGGGGAAGGGGATGTGAGAGATAATCACATGAAACCACAGAGCTCAAGTTTGGGTTCTTCTCTGATGAGACCTAAACAACACCGGGGAGTGTTATCCAGTGAGAGGAAGGACCCATTGCTGGGGTCAGCTTGGAGGTCTGGGCCCTGCCTTGCAGACAGGAGGAAAATATGGAGATACTATCACAGCCTACATGGGCCTCAGCCTATCCTAGTCCTGGGTGGACATGAGGCAATATGGGGGGCCCTAGAGGATCAAGCTGAGGCTTTCTCTGGATAAAACTCATCATTATCATCTATCCCATCTTCCAGGAAAGTGGTGGGGACAGGGCTAGTACCTGGAGGAGGCAAAATAATGTGAGTCCTCATGGCCTTCCTACTGTGCCCACCACACCAGTCGAGTTTGGTCTTCAACAATGGAAAGCCTTGGGAAGTTCTTGAGCATTTCTGTCTGAGACCCACAAAGGGCCTTTGGGATGGAGAAATGGAGTATGGAGCAGTGAATCGGGAGGAAGACCTGTGTTTGGTGGAGGTGCTTCAGAGTCCGGGCAGGAGGTCAAAAAGATGGGGACATGGAGAAAGAGCAGGGCTGGTAAAAATCCAGACAGAGAAATAGAGAAAGCTGTAGTGATCCATTGCCTCAGGCTCTTCCTACTGTTCCGATCCTTCTTCAGGGATGACCTCTGAGCCTGAGGAAGAGGGGTGTGATGTAGCTGTCCCATTCAGGGCTGAGCACTCCATGGTCTCTTATTCTCTGTACCTTGGCCAGTTGTGGGTCTCTGTGTCAACTACCATCTACTGCAAAAAATAAGCATCTCTTATTTATTTATTTACTTATTTTGTTTTTGATTTTTAGAGACAGGTCTCTCTTCTTAGCCCAAACTGTTCTGGAACTCACTATATAGAACAGGCTGGCCTCAAACTCACAGAGATCCACCTACCTCTGCCTCCCAAGTGCTGGAATTGAAGCAGCATGCCACCATACCTGGTTAAGAAGCTTCTCTGATGGCAGAGGGAGAGACACATTGATCTGTGACTACACAAATAAATATTTAGGAGTGGGTTTAATACCATATCCAAATAGCAGAACAATAGTAGGTTCTCCCCTAGGACTGAC